>JAOTRI020117187.1:0-12456 GCA_028564885.2 Zoanthus sanctaehelenae | reverse complement strand
CCGGAGTGTTTTGTCACAGTCTAAAACACGGTTTAGGCTTCTTTATTTGCTTTATGATATAGATAGGACCCTACGCGTGCTCTGTAAAACAATAAAACGCGCTTTTTCTATGTTTTATACTCGGATAAAACATAGATTTTCGACCAATCAGAGCGCGCGTAGGGTCCTATCTAAATTATAATATTTGATAACGAATAGACCGTAAAAACACTTCGCAAAACTTTTTTCTACCTGATTTAGAAAGCATAATCACAGTTAGAGAGTAAATGTTGGGCTCTTTATTGGGCTCTGACAAAAAAACAGTTTCCATTTCTTTCCAGTGGAACTCACGGTGTCGATATGTTATTGTAATTGTATAATTGAATAAAACAAGATTCTGAAGTATGTATCTGCGGGGTTTTATTACTGTTGATGTTGCAATCGTTGAAGTTATATTTAATTTTGAAAACTCAATATTTGCTTCCTGAACAAACAAAAAAAAATTCTTTATTAGATTATTGGAGTATTTAATTGTTGAGATAATATTTTTGAAAATTTTAAATTTTCGTAATTCTAGGACCAAATTCAAGGAAACAAAACTGAAAACTTTTGGAGTTTTAAAAGTGAATTTTATTCGTGCTGTTTTTACAGGCCTTGTCACGGTTTTCGCCGCCATCTTGGCGAGTAAGCAAAGTGGCTCAAAATAAGAGAGTTTGTATGAACGTTCGGCATCAAATATCTTACTAACTTTCAAAAAAATTATAAATCGAAAATTCTAATGTTAGGAGAGAGGAAATGAATGCCAAAATTTGAGGCAAATAGCCGCATACGAACGTGCCTAGTTACAATTTGAATTTTTCCAGACATTTGTTTCGGTTTTCGTTCTGCCGGTGAAACACAACTGACAACAGAGAAATGTATGGAAAATTCAAATTGTGACTGAACGCGTTCGTATACGGCTATATGCCTCAAATTTTGGCATTCAGTTCCTCTCTCCCAACATTAAAATTTTCGATTTACTCGCCAAGATGTAGATGGCGGCGAAAACCGTGACAAGGTTTATTATACAAGAAAACTCTCAGTTTACGTAATAAGTCAATTCGTTTCGCTGTGTTCCGAAACGGAAGATTCAAATTTGTTTGATTTACGGACTAATACAGCAATATAACTGGCTTGGTGATAATTATTGAGTTTCCTTAATTGGAAAAAATTTGTATGACAACCATAAACTGCGAAAAGTGAGGTTTCACTGTTTATATTTATGTGGCTCGAAACAGCGAGGTCTCGCAACAGAAGTATAAATAGCATAAGTTTATCAAGAGACTGATTGTTCTAAACCATTTTCTTTATTAAGGGAAAAAATGTTTTCTGTGATATTGAAAGTCGAACTGTAAAACCTTCATTTTCGCATTAGTAATTTTCAATTATTTTGGAAGATCAGTATCGTTTATTGTGTTGACGATGTTCAAGCAATATCCTCAACTTTGTTTATTAACAAAGAATGAACAAATTAAAAAGAAAAATAGTCGCTAATTTCTTTTCAAATGGTTTCTAACTATATCAACTAAGTTTCTTTCTAGAGTAGAGAAGAACTAAATGGTGAATTTTATCGTTATAAGTTGTGATAACATTTAACTGCTTTTATAAGTCTATTTTTTGTTCTGAAGTTGTCTTTAAAAGAGAGAAGTGAAAGAATTAGTTTAATAAATCATAAGAAAAAGATAAGTTGAAAAATAAGAAAAAAAAATGGGCTAACAATTTTTTTTAAGATTTTTGTTGTTTTAAGGTTTTCTCTACTCTAAATTGCTATTTTTGATAAATTTCAGTTCTGTTCTTAATATCGTTTAGGAAATATACTTGCCCTATTATATACGAACCAGTCAATTTTTCCGAAGTTCATTGTTTTTAACTTTTTGGTGATTTCGGGCTCAAATTGTTCTTAATTCTGTTCTTATTTCTAGCAGATGAATCTGAAGAAAAACAACAATAGTATTGATAAATAAAATCAAAGGCGCCATTGCAAAACGATGTGCCTCACATTTTGTATCAAGTATGAAACATCGCGCGACTTCTGGTGTTTTATAATATGTTGCTGAGTTAATTGACGAGTTTTAGTGATCGTTCTTAAATTATTCTCAAACTGTAACCAATTTGAGTCTTGTTCTTTTTTAGTTGTTCTTATAAAAAATACGTGTAAAATATGAAAACAAGCAAACGTTTGGAAGAGTTCGTGAGCAGTGCAGTGAAATGTAATGAATGAAAATCATTTCACCTGCGCTGGGGAATTGTCACATACTCTGCCGCCGAGGCTTGCATAAAAACTATGGTGGCACCCATAATATGTTCTATTTCTTTTATAAAATTATCATTTTCCCTCTTAATAAAAAAAAGGCGATAAACGATACGCGTATGTAAACTTTAATTTCTTTCATGAAACTGTGAGCTCTTACAACTTGAAGGCAAGCATTTCTTGCTTCATATAGCACTATGAATACACACTTGCCGACCAATCAAATCGGACGTACTATCCAAATTACTTTATTATCAACTTTGTTATGAAACGCCCTTTGGCAAAAAAAAAAAAACAGCAGCCGGATTTGTTTTTTATGTTTATTGTAAGGGAGAACAAAGAATTCATTAAGATTTTTTGAAAATAAAGTTAGGTATTTGTCGTGATTGTTAAAGTTTGGAAGAGAAGGTAAATTAAGCTCTGCGGGCGGACATGACAGGAAGTTGTGTCCATAGCTCTCATTAAACGTCATTGTATTTTTGTACAGAAATTACCCACCGTAGATACAGAAAGAAACGGACAAAAAATCTTTCCTTTTTTTCTCAACCACCGTTCTTTTTTCCGCGACTTTTATCCGGTATAAATTTCAATTGCATGCTCTTGTTTAACGGGTAAATACTACTTTATGTTCTGTTCCTGAATCAATTAGCAGGTTTTGGATTTGCTTGCCTCAAATAATTTCTTCTGTGAAAAAAACAAAGAAAAAATGAGAAAAAAATATACATAATCAGCATAAGAGTTTCGCCATTGTCCGCAGTGCCAAAGTGTTCATTTTTCCCTTGTAAAAATAATCGGAAATTTTTTTTTACTAATTAACCGATTACAAAAGCTTAAAACAAATAATTGCTTTCCGGTGTTCGTGTACTGTAAACTTTGAGCGAGGCCGAAAAAACATATTCTCTTCGCTCGTGCTGACATGAAAGTCTTGGGCAACCGATTACATTTTAAAGACCAAATGAAGAGTCAGTACACGCATTAAAAGCTTCAGGTAAGTTTTAGTACAAAGTATGTTTTAGCTGTGAATGGCTTTGAATTTGATCTTTAAAGTACTGCCGAAATCTATAAATCGTTTTTTTCATAGTTATTAGAATATAAGTTTTTTGAGAAATATAAATGGTATAAATATTGTTTTTATCTTCAAGTTTATAAGTTGATACGTTTTTTATTGCCACTTTCGTATGTATAGACTTGTTAGAGTTCGCTAGACCAATTCTATTTTTTTAAAAAAATATTTATATAGCATCGCATACGATTTGTTTATCACGGCGAAGGTTATATCTTGTCATTGCTGTGCTTGTTACAGTAATGCGTTCTTGAAAGCCGAACGAAATTTAAGAAATAAAAAAAGGAGCGTCTTCCGACAAAACATTTCAATGTGGAATGGCGCGTCGCTAATTCCACAAAAGTAGGTTATTTTTTAAAAAAAAAGAAAATCTGTTACATCATAGCAAAAAGATTAATGTGCTCACGTTTCGGATATAATTCTTTCATCGAAGGTGTAAAGTTTTTAAATGTTTGAGACCCCAGTTAGAATTCGGTAAAAATGGTTAATCTAGAAGGATTTGTGTTACTAAATTAGGCAAATTAAAATATCTTTCAAGTTTTTATATGAATATCGAAATATATAGAATTAATCTTGCTTTTTTTTGTTGAAAAAAGATTATTTTGTTTCCTTACCGCTAAATGTTGAGAAAAAGGATCAATACGAAAACAGTGTTTATTTTTGATATCAAATAAACATAAAATTATAATTAAAAAAAGATTGTAGAAATTAATTTAAACAATTAAGTATATTTCTCTGATTGTCTAACGATTTCTTGTCATTGAACTGATATTTTTACTTTACCATTTTATGGCTTAAATGGTTTTAAATTATTCAGAGTTTCTCCTAAGGCAAGATCCGATTTAGAATAGCATTGGAAGACAATAAAAAGCTTTTGCTCGGCTTACAAAACATACCAGTAAATGTTCCTTCAGAGAATGAAGTCTTGGTAATAAAGGCGGCACCGCTTTGTAAGTTTTTTGTTTCGAAATTGTTGTTGTTTCGCTTTTTCGGTAACTATTAACCTTTGGAACCGAATCATCAACTAATTGTTTCTATGTTACATGGTATAATCTCTAAATCAATCCTCCATCTCATTAAAATTTGGGGTCGATAAAACGAAACTTCAACTTTTTTTATTAATACTTTTCACGAAATGAGAAAGCAAAACATTTCTCGATTTTTAGATAAAAACTAGCAATATCCTTTTTAAAGGGCCTTATCCATTCTCTAAACGAAATGAATATTCAGTATAAACGAAAAACTCTCTTTTGTGAGATCCGTATACGTTGCATGGCTGTCGGTTTATTTTTTTGTTTTAAGAATCATGAAGCAAAAATCACGTGCGAATTCTGCCGAATTAGGGGAATTTCTTTTCTGAACAATTAATGAGATCAGACCTATATAGTATTCCAAAAATCTTAAATTTCTAACATTTTTAAAAATTATCAGATTTTTTATATTTGTAAATATTTTGATAAAAATGTTACAGACTTTCGGCAATCAACTTCTAAAATTAATATTTCGAATCCTAATCTGAAGAAATTACTAAACTTTAAACCTACTGGTTGAAATTGTAAAAAGATCCGGTATCTAGTTAAGTTTGAATTTATTCAATATTGATGATTATGAAAACCCATACATTAATAATAATAGTTTGTAACAAGTTTCTTTTGCAAGAGAAGGAAGAATAATAGTTTAGACGGTATAAGTGGAGTCGTAACACACAGCCTCGCGAGGAATGTCTGAATATAAGAATAATAGTTTAGACGGTATAAGTGGAGTCGTAACACACAGCCTCGTGAGGAATGTCTGAATATAAGTTCACAAAAACCGATGACGAAAAAACTGCGGGCCTTTTAAAGATATCTTCATGGCACTTTTATTATAGAAATAAAAAACGAACCCGCGCGCTCTGTTCAGTTATAGATCAACGCGTGAATTTTAAGTTCACAAAGTGCTAAAACAAAAACGAGCCGCAAGCGAGTGAACTCGCACTTCTTGAGTGAACTTAAATTTCACAAGTTGTTCTATAACAGAACAGAGCAAGCAGAGCGGGCTTTTTTATTTCTTTTATAAAATAAGCTACCGCGAGAGAAGAGTCAAAACTGATAAAACCACACTGTAGTATTATTGAGAATTAAAACAACGCTGCACAGCCAATCAAAGAGTGCGTTATATCAGCTTTATTTTATAACACGTATTTCTATATAAAAGGTTGTTGTGTGTATCGCCTTGTAAACTAATACAAAGTTTAATAGGAGATAAAAAAATACAACTAAAATGTTTCCGCTTTTGTGCGAATTTCTTTAATATAGAATATAATACTTATAACTCTTAATAACAGATAAGCATTGCCTCTCCACCGTAGTTTCAAAGTAATACGAAGAGGTAAATCAGTGTGTTATATATCTTGCATCTATTTCCCATCCACTTTTATTTTGTATGATTATTGTTCTTTATTTTCAGTTGCGTCAAGGGCGGCTAGAAGTTGATTAAGTTAGATCTTGATACCGACAGCTTTCCATTCGGGACTTAATTTCAGCGGTACACCTTAAAACACGTTCAAGAAGAGCAGAAACAGTTGTTGGTGAAATCAAGTATTTCAGCCATGCTGACGACGCATTGCAAGGGCGTTTGGGCGCCAACTGAAGTGTCTACAATGACTCTTGTCATGGCGGCCTTTTTTATGTTTCTCACTATCCCTGGGAATCTACTGGTAGTTGTAGCCGTCATGAGAAATGTCAATAAAGACATGCGCACTCCCTTTTGTGCATTCATCTTGTGTCTGTCAGTGACAGACCTGCTTGTTGGATTACTGGTCGAACCGATGTCCATCTTCACCCATTGGCGGGAGATTCACGGACTCTCCATAAGTCTTGCCTGGCTCTCACAGGTTACCTACTTTCTGGGGTGTACTGCGTCTTTGCTCTCTCTCACTGCACTTACGGTTGACCGTTACGTATCCATTACATCACCCATCTGGTACAGAACCAACGCTACTTTCTCTAAGGCGATGTGTGTTTCTTCTGGAGTGTGGTTGATCTCTTTAGGATGTGCAGCCACATTTTTCGAAGTTGGTTTCATTATTTATTCGTTTGTCATGGCAAACCTAGCCCTGTTCTTCTCTCTTTCTATTCTGGTTTTCGGCTACGTGCGAATCTTCTTAAAACTTCAAGAGCAGCTGGAAAGCTTGCAACAGTTCCAAACTGAAAATGAGCAGAACCGCTTACGGAAGCACACAATGGAAAGAGAAAAGAAGGTTACCAAGACATATCTGATGATGATTGCCGCCTTTGTACTGACTTACGGTCCGTCTTGCATCATGGTGTACCTTATGAATCTGTGCTCAGCGTGCAGTTGTGAGTTGATTCACTGGTTGAGAGATCTTCACTTTGTATTCGTTACGTTCAACAGCTTCGTCAACCCAATGCTCTACGCCTTTCGCTTACCTCATTTCCGTAAGGCCTTCGTGCAAATCCTTTCCTTCTGTCCGTTTGCGTGGTGTTCCGGTGCAAACAACCGAGTTGCCCCAGCGCTAGTCATTTCAGACAAGCATGTTACTGCTACTACAAGACAGCCAACTCACACTTAAACCAGAATTGGCTTTTTATAGCAATTGACGAGAAAGCCGGTATCAGAAACTTCATTAGATTGATAAGAGCCACTAATTCATCGTGATTTGTGCCTGTTTGTGATGCTAATTAAACAACTAACAGAAACAATTACGCGGTTGGTTTTAATTTTAGATTTTCTGTAGAGCATCTACTAACACAAATAAACTGTACTATTTAAAAGGAAGGACTTTAAGCCATCGTGAATTGTTTGCTATTTAATATTATATTGCATGCTATAGATTATACATTTTATCCACTGACAGATTTCATGCTGCTGAAATGCTATGAATATGAACACGATAGAAGAAAATAGAAGCATTCAAAAAAAACCCGCTTCAAGCTATTTCAAAATTGAGTTTTGAAACAAGATAATTAGAAAGTAGCAATAATGAACACAAGTGGAAACTAGTTTACATATATATACTGGTTTACATATATTTATAACATACTTATTTCTACTAGACAGTTGACAAAGTTGGTAATTTGGTTTGAGATACAAATTTGAGAAACAAAAAGTAGAATCAGAGCAAAACCTTTCAAAAGTAGAAGCTTGTAAATCCAATCACATTTACATTTCTTTTTGAAATCATTTCGAATGTGCAAAGACTAACTTTTAAGTTTTACAATGATCCTTAATATGATCTTTCTTTTCTAATAGATAGCGCGAACCATCTTGGTTTGTTAATGTTAGATCAGTATAGGACTTGGAGTCAGTTATCACAAGTGAAGTTATTCGTCTAAGATTTTGTGTTGAAAGCCATCATTGAGCCGTCTTCGTTTCAGTATTACCACAGAAATAACTATGATGATTATGGTCAGTACAGCTAAGGGAACAAGAACGGCAGTTAGGATCTTCCAGGAAGGTCTCTTGCGGGTGACATGACTCTTAACCGCTGTGAAAGGAACAAAGAGGAAATGAACCTAACGTTCTAAGGAGACATTTGTGCTACCCATTCTATATGGCCTTGCTACCCAGCCTGTATGGCCTTGCTACCCATCCTATATGGCCTTGCTACCCATCCTATATGGCCTTGCTACCCATCCTATATGGCCTTGCTACCCAGCCTGTATGGCCTTGCTACCCATTCTATATGGCCTTGCTACCCATTCTATATGGCCTTGCTACCCATCCTATATGGCCTTGGTACCCAGCCTATATGGCCTTGCTACCCAGCCTATATGGCCTTGCTATGATGCAGTAACATATTACATGTCATTTCATATGGGACCAATACCATTTGCTATGCTGTCTGTCAATGGTGTTGGTCTCAAAGCCTCATTTAATAAAATTTATTGATCTATCGTCCAATAAAATGATTGATTGATTGTATTCTATGATTTATATCGCCGTATAATACTTCTATGCTTATGTGTATAATGTACGATGCCCTGTTAGACTATGCAAACTAAAATATACACTAATTAAAGCATGCTGGTGTATCATGTGCACTTTTTATTGTTGTAAAGTATACGATACTGTAATCACATGCGTTATTGTACTATATACCATAATACAGTGATGTTCTTTGCTATATTGCTTGCTGTGCAGTCTTGTAACCTCGCATGATAAATACTGCTTAGTATTCAGTGCTGTACTTTGCTTTATTGCCTGTTGTGCAATGCAGCGCTCTACTATCAAATAACACTGCTTAGTATTCAGTGCTGTACTTTGCTTTATTGCTTGTTGTATAATGCAGCGCTCTACTATCACATAGTACTGCTTAGTATTCAGTGCTGTACTTTGCTTTATTGCTTGTTGTACAATGCAGCGCTCTACTATCACATAATGACTGCTTTAGTTTGCTAACAACAACAAGTACGATATTTCACCTTTTGTATGTTACAGTATACATGCATTTTAATAGAAAATATTTATAACAAGTGAAGGTGCTGGTTACCTGGAATAACCTTGTG
Organism: Zoanthus sanctaehelenae; assembly: GCA_028564885.2. Taxonomy (NCBI): domain Eukaryota; kingdom Metazoa; phylum Cnidaria; class Anthozoa; order Zoantharia; family Zoanthidae; genus Zoanthus; species Zoanthus sanctaehelenae. The sequence goes on along the minus strand of JAOTRI020117187.1, from coordinate 3,614 downwards.
GGGTTAATCGAGCCAGGTAACCAGAAACATTTCAGGATAATTTTACTAACAGATTAGTTCGGTACTTGAACCGAAGGGGAAAAAAGTATTAACAAATACAACAAAAAGAAACAAAAGAATAAAAAACATTTACATTTTATAAAGATTTACATGACAAAACACACACACACAAATTTGTAGTTATAGTTATCATAACAAAGGAAACGAGAGTGAAGTGACGTTTTAGTATGTATGCACCAATGTTATGTTACTTGCTGTGTAATTTCATATGATACTGCTTAGTATCGCCATACAGTTAACATTTTGATTGGGGAGAAAGACGTGATATAATGTAGTATCGCCATACAGTTAACATTTTGATGAGGGAGAGAGACGTGATATAATGTAGTATCGCCATACAGTTAACATTTTGATGGGGGAGAGAGACGAGAACCAAAGTTAGTCAATTTGCTCTCAGTTATCAGAGACCTCTCTTATTTAATTCAATTAGCAAGAAAATCGAAAATTGTAGTTCTTATTCTCCATTAAATAAATTAAAGGATTATTTTTTTTCTTTTTATACCTAAAAGTAAAAATGTCTTAATTCAGAACCAAAACTGAGCTTACAACAGATAGTTCATAAAATGCCATGATCTCATAAATAAGTTGCACATAAAAATTTCCATGAGGAGACTTGATGCTAAGACTAGCCTCGGGGTTTAAGTCAAGCCTCCTTGCCTTACATTCAATATTATATTTAGTGTTATATATATGTTATATATGTGTACATGTAAAAAAAATTTTTTTTTGAAACTATTTTTGGCAAATAAACTTTAAACTTCAAACTTCAAGACGTGATATAATGTGGAATCACCGGCTCAGAATTAACACGCGTGAAAAAAAATACAAAACTAATTTCGATTCTGAGCTGGTAATTCCACATTATATTGCCGGCGTTGAGACAATATATTTTCTCCAACTAGCCAGTAATATAATGTGGAATACCGGGTCAGAATCGCACTTAGTTTATAAAGGCACGCACGTACGCAGGTAAAATAACAGACTAGAAATTCATGTTTTCTTGCAAACCGTTAGGTACTCAATCCAGCAATGTGTGGATATCTTTGGAAAGCAGTTTAATTCAACAAACATACAGAAAGGCATAGAACAAACAAATGCCAATTACGGTGCAAAAGGAATTGCGTCAAGCAGGGTACGTTTTGTTGGATAGCTATAGCACTGATCTACTCTCAATTTTGTTTTCCTTAACTTGTCGGTTTCTATTAAACCATTTAATAACACATCAAGTGAAGGTATCACAAATGTGTTGTGCTAGTAGCTAACATGAAGCCACGATATAGGGCACTATGGCCACGTTGGTAGTGGGTTTTACCCCTAAATCTACCATAAAAAATAGTAAGCCTGATTGGTAGATTTAGCGGTAAAGCCTACTACCAGCGTGGCCATAGTGCTCTATATCGTAGCCTCAAGTTAGCTACTAACACATCACATTTGTGCTATCTACAATTGATGTTTATCTTTATAGCATCATCCCACAAGCATTACGCTTTTATCACAACATTTAATAACTTAATTCGGATTTTGATTCCACGTTTTGATACAGACCCTTTTCTCGCTAGCGTAACATTCATGATTATTCTGGTTTTCAAAACATCAAATTCACCATCACATTTCTCACATCAATAATAAATTATGTAAAGTTTTGATGAGATTGCTCAAAACTTGGAGAAGATGTGAAAATCGTAAACTAAGTCTTTTGACAAATTTTTTTAAAGAAAATGTATGTTGTTTGCATGACAACAGGCTGGGAGGGTGTTATACATTTTCTTTCAAAAAATAACGCAAAAATATTTAGCCATGATTATCAATGTCAATCTTGCGTGAAAAGAGTCTATGAAGCGCGAGAATGATTGGAGTTGAGCTTTTACTTCTTGTTCAGAACACAGATCTTTAAACCAATCAAAAAGAAAGATAAAGCTTACCCCAACCGTATTTCAGTCAATCACAAACCTTGTTTAATTTTGTGCCCTCTACACTAAGTAATACCCGATTTGATTGTCTGTCTCGCAGTGTTGTGAAGAAATTTAACTTTGCAGCCGCGCTTGGTTTATCGTTTTTCTCATTCTTAAGTCGGAAACTAATGATTATATAACATAAATAGTTAACTATTAACCGTGAAGTGGAAGGTGACTAGTTAACAACTATTCGCCATAGTGGAGGTGGTTAGTGGTGGATATTTACTGTGCCGCGAATTTAGTATATTAAAACATTGAGGTAACATACACTACCAACATACATTCCAACAACGATTCCAAAAGTTTTCCGCGCGAAAAGGACTGAAACAACAAGCGGCCAAAAAGTCACATGATACATCAGGCGATCAAAAGAGTGACCTGCATCATCTCGCTGGTATTTGCTAAAAATATCATCAATGTTTTATTTGTATCGTTAATCAAACACGTCTTAAGTTTTATCTGGTAGTAATTTGTCTCTTGTTTTCCGGCCCGTATTTAGAATGCAATTTGAGCTTTTTGAGTGCAAATGTATTTGCAAATTGAACGTGAATACTCGTGTGATCACTTTTCAATAACATACGCTCAAAGCATGTTCTGTTGTGCATACGGGCAACACTCGGTCGGCAAAACATTAGAATTTTGAAAACTTCAATGTTTTCAGCTAATCAAGATGTATGTTATGAAATTCAAAATAACCTTTTATACATTCACGTCTTGGTGAAATATCAAAGCCCATTTTTCTCGTACCCTTATTGCACGAGAAGACATCACGTTTACATGAGCAAGTTTGGTTGTTTCCCGGCAACCACAAGCTCAATGGGCAACAATATGTTATGGACCTGTAACTAATACAACTGGAAGTCAATTTCAATTGGTGTGATTTCAAAGGTTCACTCAGCACAAGGTTGGTAAATAAGAAAATTCTTTCAAGTTTTCTTTTTGTTCTTCTTTGATCTTTGGTATATAACAAAACGCCTGTTGACTTTAACCTTGGGGAAAAAGTATGTTTTGTGATTTTGACTCTATAAAACAAACTGCTTTCCTCGGACTCAGTCGATACGTTTTAATTGTTACCTGCTATTTACTGGGCTACTTGTGGTAGATACTGTAGAAATGAAATTTAAGGCCACTCTCTACCCTAAATTTTGATGGGGAGTGAATAAGTTGAGAGAAGTATTTGAGTGGGAATTGTTTTGGGAATAACCGCCAAACCGTCCCTCCAGACCATGCGAAGGTCCAAATTGATTAGAGGACGGTTTGACGATTTTCTATCAAATATTAACTCTAAACTTTTGAAACCTCACTAAAATTTACCCAAATTCAATTTTCCCCTAAAAAACTACAATTACAAAACCTATCTCCTCCCACAAATCTCATCCGAAAAATCTGAATATACTGATGAGGCTTCCTTTTAACTCAATCTGTAAAGTAATTATCATTGTTTTTGATTTTCAAAATAATGACGGAGATATCAAAAAATATCACTAAAAGTAGCGAAAAAATGGCCTTATGGTTGAGAGTTGCCTTATGGTAGAGAGTGGCCTTATGGTAGAGAGTGGCCTTATGGTAGAGAGTGGCCTTATGGTAGAGAGTGGCCTT
>JAOTRI020117176.1:0-12456 GCA_028564885.2 Zoanthus sanctaehelenae | reverse complement strand
AGCGGAATGGTTTCCAGCTTATCGAGTGTTCTCCCAACCTCCCAAGTGTTTACATCAGGTTATGTAATCACGGAAACCATTTTAAATTCTTTTATAAAATAACTAACGAAAGAAGATGGAAACCGTGTTTACATACTATAATGTAACCAATTTCAACCAATCAGAACGCGCGTACCATTTAAATTATTTTACAATTGCTAATTATGTACATTATTCTGTTTATATGTTATGCTCACTAACTTTTTGTGGCTACTGCGTGGATAGACTAGACATTTTGTCGTCATGCAGGTAAGTGTAATGCCATAACAGGAAGCCTTGGAAGTCACCAAAAACCACAGGAAGCCCGCAGTATTTCAAAACAATTGTCAGCCTATAATAACCTACAGTAGATTTTTTTAAAATCAATTCAAAACATGTTTTCCAAGTTTCAAAAGTGTGCAATTAGAACTGCTATCATGTTAATATAATTAGCAAATACCAATCTATTTTTTTAATAATAAAAGCAACTGGTAAGAAATTGTCTATTTTTGAGATGAAATGTGATCTTAGAAACTTGTACATCAAAAGACGGTCTCAATTTTCAACGTAAAGAAGTGATGTGAGAATAAAAAACGTTTTGAACAAGATTCAAAAGTTTTAATAAATTTCTTCACATTCCATGTGTACTTAATACATTATCCACAAGTGCTTAAATATAGCCTTTTGTTTTGTTAAGAGATTATTATGTTTATATGTCAATTGCATATGCAGGACTCTGAAATTGACGAGAGCTCAAATATAAATGCACCTCCCACACCGTCGCTAAGTGATGTTGATGATGGAGAAGAAGTGGTAAGTTTTTGCGAAAATTGACGTTAGAAGTTTCCAGCTTTCATAAACTTGTGTCCTTGTTTCTGAATAATCTTAATTTTTTTTTTCAATCCTGAAAACCTTCTGAAAAACCTAAAAACTAGCATATTTTAGTTCACGATTTTCATCTTAAGTTAATCTTTGCATTTAACATTGATTTTGAAAAATAAAAAACATATGTTTTTGTAAAGTTGTAATCGTTATTCAAGTCAAATAAACCTCCGATTCTGCAAGTCTCTTTGGCAGTTTCAAGCCAGACCTCGACTTAAGCATTTGATGATTCCCAATGTAAGGGTATTGCAAATCACCAAAAAGGTCTAACATTCCTTATAAAAATTTTTGAGCCATTGTCCAGCAGTGAAAGCTTGAATGAAACGGTAATAGGTTCAAGTAACTGAGAAATATTGCCTTAGCTATAATTTCTAAAGCTAAACCCTTTTCAAGCCTAGGGGCTAATGTAGCCAGTACTCGTCACTGGTTTCTGTAGTGTTAAGGAGATGATGGGTTTTAACTCCCCCAGGAGGATAGGGCACTTATCTGTTGCAGGTTAGATTCTCATTTACCTAATCTTAGTAGAAAAAAGCTCACACCTGTAGAGATTCAAATCTTTGCAGAACTTGAATTGAACCAGAGACTTTCTGGTTGGCAGGCAGAGAGCTTAACGTCTGCGCAATCATGCTTTAATGATAATCAAAAGGCATAAGGTAGCTCAGAAATGATGCCTTAGCTTTAGGTATAGCTACTTAGCTAAATCCTTTACAAGCCAAGTAACCAATGGAACCGGCGCTTATCTCTGGTTTCTGTAGTGTTAAGCCGATGAAAATCTTTACTCTCCCGGACGAGGCACTAATCCATCGCAGGTTTGGTTCTTATTTACCTAACCTTAGCTGGAAAAAAAGGTCACCCAAAGATTCAACTCTTTGCTTAGCTGGTATTAAACCAGGAACATTTTGGTTAGTAGGCGGAGATCTTACTAACTTCTTCAAATGTACCTCAGTGAAATAGGAAAGCCATAAAGTAAACTAGAAATAAAGAAACTGAAAAAGAAAGAAATACACTTTCTCTTAAGAGGGTAAACATGTTAAATGTCACGGTTGTGCACATGCTCCCGAGATCTGAAACTTTAAAATCTATTCCGGCCTGGAACGATTGAAACTTCACTTGGTGCAGTTGTAAATCGTATATTATCTTTCTTGTGTTTATACATCATCTGCAAAGATTAAAATATTTTTTTCTTCAATAAGCATATTATGTTTTTGTTTTGTTATTTTTATATTTTTTAGTCTAAAAACTTACATAATTTAAATATTTTGGCTCAGGATTGATTCAAAACGAGTGACATACAATAGTAGTTTACATGGAAAAATTTTAAGCGGCACTGCTTCTAAAGCAAGCAAGAGATCCAAAATGGTATGGCGTTTTACCAACCAACGTATTTGATCATTACGAAAATACACGAGACTTGAAAATTGTTTAAATCGTATGGTATATTTGCCAGCTCCTCTCCTTGGAAATGCAATGACTGCAGAGATTCATACAATTTCTCTTTTGATCTTCCATCGTTTTCGAATTTGTCTTTAAAACTTTCCATAAGGGACTGAATATAAATAGATGATATCCTGGATTCTGCAAAAAAAGAAAAACCTGTTCGTCACTTAAGTATATATCAAAGAAAAGGATATCCATAATTAAAATTATAAAGAAATAATAATTGCTGCATGTGATTACTGCAACTTCTGAATAGCACATAAGTAAATAAACACTGGAAGTAATCTTTGAACGCCACAATAATCCTTTCTTACCTGAGTATTTTCGCTTGATGAAAAACTGGAGGTTACCATTCGACAATCCTAAAAGTTCGCTTTAGAGTAAAATAGCAAATATTATCTAGTCTGCAGTTATTATTCTGACAAAAGGTTTTATCTTAACGCTTTGCGCTGTGCTTAAAACAGAAGACCTGCTGAGATCTCATTTGGGGATTTTGATTGGATAAATAAACAAAGCTGTTGTTACATCTCAGCTCACATTTCGATCATGCGCAAAACCGTGATTATGCCCATTTAACGTCACTTGGAGTTATCTAACACATCGACTTCTGGACCTACTGTTTAACGTCCTCATTCAAGAAGACGCAAAGGTTTAACTATTTGTAGATGCTAGAGCAAAAGCAGCGTCTTCTCCTCAATTATTTTAAGACCCTAAGTGTAGGTCCAGCCTGGAATCGAACCCAAGTCTCCCGCATTGCAAACTGGCACCTTATCAACAGGGCTAACCTGCTGACGTTGGAACAGACCTCAAGTTTTTGTAAGTAGATGAGTGTGTTTACCTTCAATTTGAAGGCTCAATCAAACAGATGGACAGCTGAGTGATCTTTTGTAAAAAATAAGGTCACACGAATCTCCAGATCTCAGGTGGGAAGTTAGTTATAATAACAATTGCAGGATATAAATTTAGTATTCTGTAATCGTATTGTTATTGAATATCAGGACTTTGGCATCAACAAATCACTGTCGGACAGGCTTGAGGGAATGAGTGCTGATTTTCTAAAACCCTCACCACAACAAGATCACTTAGAGGTGAGATTTGTGTTTTTTTGGAGGGTTTATTCAAGTGTCTATACCACTGAGTTGATTTGTTGGGGCTCAGATTTTTTCAAAATAAGTTAGGTTGGTTTGTTGGAATAAAATTAAATATATAATATATATGTAATTTACATTAATTATATTCATAATCTCTAATGAATTTCGTAATGAAAAAATCTTGTCGAATGAGTTTGAAGTTGAGAAATATTTTGTGGAAAGCTTGCAATACCTTGGAATATTTTGTTGTATTGAGGTAGATCTTTCTCATAATCTCTAGCGAATCTTGACGTCTGGTGCCCATTCACTCATAATCGAAATTGTGGAAATCCTTCTTTTTTTGTTCAAATAATAGTCAAATTGTTTTGAAAGTTTGTAGTAATGTGTTGAAGATAAAAAACAGCTCTTGTAGATGATAGAGATAGAGATGGTAAAATTCACTCTGGGATTATCATGGAGGAAGCTATTAAGTAACCACAGCAGAATTCAAACCCTGTTTCTTTTTATCAATTTCCAGTGGTGGATCCAGTGTTGGATCCAGTGTTGGGAGGCGGAACTGACGCTTCCAAGCGTGAGATTGAAACTCGTACATAGACAGGATTGCATATCACTTTTAAATAAGTTGATATTTTAGATGAAGCTCGCTTGGCATTTTTCCTTTAATCTGAATTCCAGGGATAATCAAAAAGTTTAAATAAAAGATTCAATCAGTTTTACTTTGGAAATATCTTAAACTTTCTCGCAAAGATTTTGACACGCACAGTAGCTTGTTACCCTTTCCGTTTTTTCCAGTCACATTTTATTTAGCTTTCCAGAAAATGTTTATATTGATTTACTGAGAAATCAAAATATTCATGAGAGGCAGTCAAAATGAGACATTTGTCGTTTATTGCATTGTCTAGAATGACTATACTAATTAAATATTTTTTTTAACTTGCAGTTTGACTCGCCTGTTAAAGCAAGTAAAACAAGCTTATCAATATCAGCTCTTGGAGGGAAAACAACTGACTCGTTACTTTCTGCAAACAAGATTGGGTACGTAGTGAGACACCATGCATGATATCATAATTATAGGTAGACGAATCAGTACTATTGAAAATGTTATCTTCACTTACTTACTTAGCTACTTACTTTCTTAGCTATTTACTTACTCTTACTGAATCTTCATGTTTCGAAACACATAATTAAGGCCTTGGTCAGAGTGCTCCATTGGCTTCTGTCGGGTGCCCGTCGTTCCAGGTGACCCCATGTCCAGCTGCTCTCCTTCATCTCTCTCTCCACTGCCTCCTCCATGCTTCTTTTGGTCTGCCTCTCTTCCTGCAGGCATCAGGAGTCCATTTGAAGGCAACTCATGGCAGTGTGGCTGGGTCCATGCGTAGAACATGGCTGATCCATTTCCATCTCTTTCGCTTGAGTTGTTGTGTAATTGGTTCTGTTCCTGTTCTTACTTACTTACGTACTTACTTACGTTCTGATTTACTTTCTCACTCATTAACTTACTCACTTACCTGCTTCCTTACTTTTTTACTTACGTACTTACTCACTTGGTCACATCACTGCCTGCTTATTTTTTACTTATGTACTTACGTACTTACTCACTTGGTCACTTATCTGCTTACTTACTCGCTAAATATCTGATTTGCTTAGGTTTGCATAGTAGTCATCAGTTGTACCGTCCACCTCTTCAACCCGAGATCGATTTCTGGGCTTGGCAGGTGGGCTGACATTTTTCGATCTCAATCTGACTCATAGCATTTTTCTCCCTAGTACTTGAGTTTTCATCCCTCTGCAAATTCAAATTTCTTGCCTAGATCTGAGTCTTCGAGCGATTAAGCATTAGCTTCTGCCCAGGAAGAGTGGGCAACCACTTCCTTCGCAATTAATGTTAAATAAAGTATTATAATTATTACTCACTTACTTATATACTTACTTATTAACTTACTCACTTACTTATTCACTTGCTTGCTTACTTACCTTTATTATTGCTGAAGCACGAGGTCTTTACTTGGGATTACTGACAACGTGCGTCAGTCTCTAGTTTTCACTCCCAAAACTTCCCCATGACGATATGACAACAGTCTTACATTCAGCTTTTACGGTCTACACATAGTGATGTTGGTTCATTTTCTTGGTTGTTTAGTCTGTGACACCAAATGCAGTGCTATCAGAATGTTTGAATTCATCTAGACATTCTGAAAATATGCATGCGTGAGTGAAATCCCACAACTTAAGGGTTTTGGAGTAGTTCCGATCGTTTTTTATCCTGTTCATTAGTTGTTGATCGTCAACTTGGTTAACTAGAAGATTCTACATATTTAAGTTAGCAAAGACAGTAGCCATGCGACCTCTGCAAGTAATGATAATTGTATTTGTCCATCACAGTTCGTTCTAGTTAAGTTTTTTATGTTAAAGGCAAGTTTCAAAGCTTCCATTTCATAGGTAAATACCACAAATGTTCTTGAAGAAGACTCTTCTGTCTTATCAGGAATGCTAGTGAAAGAGTAAATGAAGTGAACTCTGAGGAAGGAAGACGTCAGAAGGCCAAGCTTCAAGCAGAGGCTGCAGAAAGGTAGTGGACAACTTATTGTAATTTGTTAAAATAGTGTGTCTCAGATAAAGTTATTAAAGCATTTTCCAATGTGTTGGAACTCTGAGGTAGTCTGTCCCATTTTGTCCCTTTCCAGAATACTGATACTGCACTGTAAGATAAGTCTAAACGTTCTTTATCTTACTTTAAATTTATCATTTTTAGAAGGGCAATGTTACAACAGGAAAAGGAGAAGATTGCAACTGACGAACAAGAAAGGTAAAACGGACTTTCGTACTCTTAATGATTTCTTTTTATGTTTTTATGACTGTCGTTGTATTTATCATCAGAATTATTAGTATCATCGTCGTCTTAATCGACATCGTAGTCATAATGATCATCTTTATCTCCATCAGTTTTAGCATCATCGTCAAAAACAACAGCAATAACTTTGTTCTCACCTTTGTCTTCATCATCGTTTATTTATTTATTTAATCATCATCACATTGATCATCATCATCATCTTGGTCATCAGCACTATCAACAACACTGTTATTGTTCTCATCGTCATTATCATTTTCATTGCTGATATCGTTCTGTTCCTTATCCACTCTCAGTTACTGGTATTCAGCTTTATTTTTCAGAGTTATTGTCAAAGTCATGATCATATTGTTTATCATCTTCATCATCAATTTAATTTTGATCCGGCTGGGTTTACCCCATTCTGGCAGCAATCTCTCCAACTCCCACTCTCCATCTCACGCGATTCATTGTATCCTCCTTCTTCAAGCCAACACTCTTGCTCTCCTTCTCCACTTCCATTTTCCAGGTCTTCCTCGGTCGACCTCGCTTCCTCTTCCCCTTCACGTCAAACTCCAATACTGTGTTTGTTCAAATTATTATTAGTATCGCTATACAGTTAACATTGAAAATATTGCACTACAAAACTAGTACTGATTCTGAGCCGGGGATTCCACATTATATTACCGGTGCTAGCAGAAAATATATTTCTCATATTGGCTCCGTGCCTGCACCACTCCCCCATATGGAATAAATTTTCTTCCAGCTAGCTGGCAGTATAATGTGGAATTACCGGCTGAGAATCACTGCTAGTTTATAATGTCATCATCCTGGGGAAGACTCCCCTGAAAAGTTGTTAGGGGTGGTTGATGATATCTTTATGGTCTGAAATTAGGATCCTGTGCACCTTTTAGGGTTTAGGATCCCTCAACGGTTTAGGGACCAAAGATAAACTATTTCATTTGGTTTCAGTCTCAGTCTGGGCGGACGTGGTTCAAGGAGTTGGTGAGCTCTGCTTTCCAGCCACAAGATCCCCAGTTTTATCCCGGTACTTTGCTGTTATTCAAATATTTGTGTGACCTTCTTTTCCGCCTAAGCCAACTCAGCTTTCCGTCCTTCCAGGGTAGGTAAATAAGTACCAGTGTCTGCTGGGAGCTAACCTGCGATGGACTGGTGTCCCGTCCAGGGGGAGTCAAAGACTCTTATCTGCTTAACACTACAGAAACCAGAGATAAGCACCGGCTCCATGGGTCACTATGCTCCTAAAGGATTCTCAGTCAGTTGATAGTCAATATTCTCATTGTTATTAGCCTAGGCTTTAAGTATTGATAATACTTAGAATAATGTTTTCCCTTTTGGGTTACATTGTCTGTATAATAGGTTAGCTAAAGAGGCTTCAGAAACACTTCAGGATCTGCGAAGGACGATGGAAAAAGAACTGGATGATGCCAAGAAGAAATTGATCCAAGAGAAAGAAGAATCGTTACAGAAATTAAAAGAACAGTTCAATAAAGAACAAGAAAAGGAAGAGGAGAAACTTAAAGAACAACATGAAGCGGTTATGAATACTCTGCGTTTAAAGGCAAAGGAGGTGCGTCAGTATCTTCATTTTATGCCAGATGAACTACTGATAAAATTGTTTTGGTTTAAATGCCGTGTTTTGGTTTTTACTTGTCAGAAATCTTGACCGTTTTTGTGAGCTTACAACTAGATTAGCCGTCCCAAATACATGCAGAATGTAACACTTAACACTTATTGAGTGAGACCGAGGGAAGCAGTATCTTTTGTGGTCCCGAGACCGCCGTTGTTTCCCGAGGGAGACACGAGGGAAACATGGCTGCCGAGGGACTATAGAACACACTGCTTTCCCGAGGTTAAGTTTGATACGTGTTTTGTTATACACAAATTATTAAAGAAAAACAAAAAGTAGCTTTTAAATATATGTGTTTTGTGAACTTTTGTAATCACACTAAATTACAATTAAAGTCGGGTCTACACGAGTAAATTTTTTATGACAAATTCTTTGTTACAAACTCTTTGCCCGTTAAAACGATGCGTAGCAGTTGAGCAGGACATATACCCGATATTCCATCTAAAAGAACCAAGTGAAGTTACCCGTTCCCTACGTAAGTTCCTGTAGCTCAGTGGGTAGAGCGTCTGACCGGTAATCAGAAGGTCATGGGTTCGATTCCCGTTAGGGACTCAGAAGATTTTTTCTTCTGAGAAAAAAGTAATAAAATAAGCTTGTGACAACACGAACATTTCTTTCCATGTTTAAATTCTTGTTAATAGCATCTCGTAACTGTTACATTGTTCTCATTGTTTTGTTCGAAGGATGCTTTGGAGGAGGAAGCCATGTTGGAAGAAGGTCGTAACGACGCTATGAGAAGACTAAAGCTGCAGATTGAGATGGAACAGGAGAAAGATGCTGCTGCACTAAGGAAAGACAAGGAGGAAGCACTTCAGCGGCTAAGAGACCAGCTGGAGGACGAAGAAGAGGTGGAGAAAGAGAAACTTCGGAAGGATATTGCTACATCGTTAGAAAAAATGAAGGAAGAGCTGGCCTCAGAAATGGAGGAAGAAAAAGCTCGTATTCAAAAGGAATATGGCAAGGCTCTTGAGAAATTCAAAGAAAAGTTTGATAAAGACAAAGAAATGGTAATTTTACATTGTTTTTACAATTAAGAAATTAGAATCTAAAGCTTTTAGTATTGAGTGTTTTGAAGGGGTGTCCCAACACAAGTAGCTTTTTACTGTTACAGTTTTAGGTGTGTTTCAGCTTGTGCATCTTAATTGATAACAATTGCATCAGGTTTATGATTTTTTTATATATTTCTTTGACTTATGAATTGCTTTTAGTCGAACCCTCAATACATATCCATAAATCAGTAAATTGAAGTCATCCTATTTGGATGTTCAAGGTCGAGGATGCACTGTACTCTTATTATTTTCTTCTGCGGAGTCACTGCAAGATGATGATTTTTATGTAGTGCTTACCATAAAATTCAAAGCACTTAGTTTCGACGGGATGGTAATGCGATGTTTGTTTAATGTTTGGCACTTATTCGGGGGTTTATGGTACTGTATTCTTTAAGCTACAGCATTTTACCATTGAATACAGAACCTTAACATTTGGGGGTCTTATCAACAGCCTCTCCCATATTTGAAACCACTGTAAATTCTGACCACAACACCATTATCACTTCCCTGCTCTTTTCAACAAAAGTGCGACGTCTTTTAAGTCCTCTAATAAAGTGTTAAGAGACTGAACCTACGTTTTAATGCTCTTATTCGAGAATAGAAGTCCCAAAGATGACTAGTGCTCAGTAAGAATTATCAGGGATGATGTGTTACTGTCTTAAAAAGCCCAGGTGGCCCTAGGAGTTGGCGTTTATTTTCGGTTTCTTTAGTGGTAGGCGAATAAGCATCTTTGACTGGACGGGAAACTAATCCATCGCAGGTTAGCTAACAGCATTCGAAGGTTTAAAGGAGCCGTAACTACTTGTGCAGTTTAGGTATCCTGCTGATAAACATTAACTGTTTTGCTATTTTTTCTCAGCAGCATTTTAGTTTTTTCTGTCCAGATATCTACCTAATTACTATTATGGGTTGTAAGAACGCGTTCATAAAGGACTTTATCAGGGCCCAGTTGTTCAAAGCCGATTAGCACTAACCCAGGGTTAAATGATTAACCGACGATCTTGTTTCCACTCTTAGGAGGAGAGATTTTAGCTGTAATTTTGAGATTAAAAGACTTTTCCTAGAAAAATCCAAACAGTCTTCATAAATAACCGTTTACCTTTTCTTAAAGAAGAAATTCACGTTTGAATTTCTGCTTAACCAAGGGTTAAACTTAACCAGCCTTTGAACAACTGGGCCCAGATTTTTAATTGTTTCCCTTCTCTTCAAAAATGTACGAAATTTAACATAATTTTACGTGGATTTTAACAACTGTTTTAACGTCGTGGCCTTTTATTTCAAATTAGGCGATTGAAGAATTGCAGCAAAAGAATGAGTATGAAATCCAGCAAATGAAGACAGATTCAATTGAGAAACACGAGCAGGTGATTATTAACTCGTTTTGTGGATTCTCATCAACTGGTTCAAAATGTGAAGTAACAACTAAAATTTTTGCGTTTTTCCTTAAAGTGCCTATGAAGTGAAAAATGTTTTTGGTTTTTTGAAAAGATTGTGAGAAGAATAACTAGCAGGCAAAATTTTAGAGAGTTAAAATAAATTGTAAAGATGCTACGCGTCTGGAAAGGTTCGAGTTCTGTGGCTAGTCATTAAGATGCAAATGAGCACATGACACGTCATTTTGTTTGTTTCAGTACAGCGAATTTGTGAAAAACTAACTAAAAAACATACTCTTTCAAGCAAAAAAATAGTAATTTTCTTGTAACAACTGGAGTTTGAATTCCGTGCTGTAAATCAAAGACGAGATATGAGCTAAACTTTCTATTTTCTCTCAAATCGCTTTTGAAGTTTAAAAACAAAATTACATCACAGAAACAAAAATCTTGATACCTTGAATGCATAATGAGCTAGCCAGTCATCAGCTCAAAACCTGTAAATTCAGCCGGCTGTGTCTCAAAGGAATTTTATTCTAAGTCTTTAAAACTATTTCAGTAAAGAACTTCTAGATAGTTCAATAACCGAAAAAACAAAAAAGTTACTAAGTATGGAATGAAGACATTCAATGGTAATTTAAGTACAAGCGTTAGAAAACAGAAATATTTCTACTTTTTCATTGATATTTTTACGGATACAAACGAGAGTTGTAAATTGAAAATAAGATTTCACTAGATAAGCATTTCCAAACTTGCATTTATTTACATTTAATTTTGGCCCAATATGTTGGAAAATACTAAAACAATTAGACTTCTCGGCTTCGTCCTCGAGGTCTAATAGCATATGAGGCCGTAGGCCGAATGGGCTATTTAAATTCGTATTCCATGAGGCCGAGAAGTCCAATTGTTTAAATATAAACCTAATAATCGGTCAAAAAATAATGTACAAAAAAAATTATCGACGAAATCCTAAGATACTGTTGCAAAGTGGGGCTCAGTACTAATTAGATTTGCTATCTTTTCTCTACTAGCAGGCTATCACAAATAGACCTTTAGCAAAGTAGCCAATCCGAATGCAGGATGTGTGTTAGACCTGTAGTAGAGTAGCCAATCCGAATGCAGGATGTGTGTTAGACCTCTAGTAGATCAGCCAATCCGAATGCATGATGCGTGTTAGACCTCTAGTAGAGTAGCCAATCCGAATGCATGATGCGTGTTAGACCTCTAGTAGAGTAGCCAATCCGAATGCAGGATGTGTGTTAGACCTCAAGTAGAGTAGCTAATCCGAATGCAGGATGTGTGTTAGACCGTTAGTAGATTTATACTAATAGTAAATACAATAGCTGCACGTTGGAATGTATCGAGCGGAGCACGTGCACAGAGTTGTTGCTTAAAGTAAAACATGAAAAGTGTTTAGAGACTACAATAATTAACTGCTCAGATCTTTGAGTGAAAGTCGAATTTGCCGAGGGAGGAAAACCGTAGTACCTGGAGAAAAACCCTCTGAGTCAGATCGAGATCGACAAATCTCAGCCCACATGTGGGGCCCAGGAATCGATCCCAGGTCGTAGAGGTGGGAGGCACGATCGATGACCACTATTCCAACCTGAATCCCAATAGGACATAACAGTAAAAACTATCTGAGTATTTATTTAGCTTCATGTAGAAACTCTTAATCGTTTTTCTGTCAAAGTTTAATGCATAGAAACAAAGCTCATAATAATGATGTGCATAAATAAGTAAAGAGTGAAGCAAAAAGGGGATTTTTGCTGCCAACTTTGCTGCCAAGTTGCGCCTTAACATGTGAACCACTTCAGCGGACGTTCGAGACCCTCAATTGTATATACTTGTGAACAGGTTGTGAAAAGCCCTGAAAAAGGTGACCGTAATAATGAGATGGCCGTAAGGCGGTGTTCTACAATAGCTGTATTCTATTGCTATTTATTCCTTAATAGTATACATGAAAAAATTTCTCGCTTCTGATTGGCTGAGATACAGTGCATTTTAGAGTAAATTCAGTGCAAAAATAGTAAATTCAATGCAATTTACTCACTCAATTCTCGCTTTTGATTGGCTTAAACACAATGGGATTTTGAATACGCCAATCAAATCGTAGCAACATGTTCGCGTT
>JAOTRI020117165.1:0-12456 GCA_028564885.2 Zoanthus sanctaehelenae | reverse complement strand
TTGAAAACTGATAAAAGTGAAATTGGGCGATAATTTGAGACGTTAGACTCTGAGCCATTCTTGAAGATTGGAAAAACCTTAGCAGTTTTAAATATTCTCCTGCTAAAAAAATTTAATATTATTTCTAACGGTTTTGATATCATCGAATTTTATCAGTTTTAGCATTCCAGTAGGTATGCTAAAAGTTCTGTAGCTTTAGTTGCTTTTAGCATTGATATTTCTTATACAATTTCTGGGACTGATGTTGGGAACAAGTAACAGCTATTATCACACTGGGACTTTAAAATTAAATAAGATAAGAACGAAAGAAAAATGAAAGAAGGCTAAAATCATTTACTGTAGCTCTTTAACAAGGTCGCGTTATTGTCGAGAACTGATCGAAGAGTCCTTTGGCTATCCACGGTACCAACGAGCAAACGGTGACGAGCATATTACTCTTACATAATTAATTGCTGTATCTGAATCTAGACTCCGTTCTTTCTTGGAGGCGCAACCACACGATTTAAAAGAGTTGATTGACGACAATTTTTAAAACAAATAGCTATGAAATAAGATAAAGGGGCCTTCGCTTCGGCCTTCCTCAACAGTCTCATAGCTTAATTGTAAAGCTTCGTTTCCTTCTAAAATTTTTGAATATTTGCTGTTCGAAAAGGAATATGATAGTTTGAAACACTGCAATTGTCCCAAAATTCTTTCCTCTATCAGGTCGCGGAATCTCGGTCTAATAATTTTAAATTATTTCCATCTTATTAAAATGCACTTGTTTCATGAATGAACGATAAAATCTTTTAATATACTGCACAGACTAAAGTGCGTAATGCAATAAATGTTAAAGCACTCTGGTGGAATATAGAAACAACAAAATGAAATATAATCTAATTAGAAAATTGGTTATTTTATTTTCACAAGTCACATCAGCAGGTGATGTGATGCTAATTACTTTTCGCTCCTTTTGTTTGCAAACTCAAAAATTGCGTTCACGGTTGGGAGCCATCATCAAAGCGAAAGAAGCTCGCACGTGATGAGTTATCATGCACGAGTGTCTCTCCGTTCCACATCTCACGTGGAAATACTCGTGCGTGCAGAAACAGCTGTTGTTAAAACTGTTGAAACACTATATAATGAAGTTTATTTATTGTATCTAGATCTGTTGTTGTTCACATCAAAGTTAAAGCCCCGTTTGCACGTGCATTTTTAATTTTCAAAACAAGGGTAGTGACTGACATCCACGCGAGCAAATTTTCTGCATGTAGCAATTTTTATTTGCCACACAAAAAACGTACCAGTTTTTCAGCAAATATAATTATTATATAAATATTGGCCAATATTGTTCATCTACACAACTGAATAAAAATTACACAAAAATTGTTATATAAAAGATGCTCTTGCAGACAGAACTTAAGGCCCGTCTACATTATCATGCAAACTTTTGTTTGAAAACAACACAATGTTTGGTGGTTTTTGCTATAGATTTTGGCGGGAAAAATGTTTAAACTTCTAGAAACAATGGTTCACAATAAAAAGAAGCTCTGTACAGCAGCTGTGGTATTCTGATGAAGAGAAGAAGAAGGCGTCGTACAGAAAAGATTAAGGATAACAGGGATACTTCTTAATATATTCCTTTATCAGCAGTTCTGCATTCACAATATCACAATACTTTCTCACTCTGATCCATACTGCTACTACTGGAGGCTGCCACTTTCAAGATCATGTGATACATCTATCACATAATTAAGAGACAGTTTCTGACTGGTCAGAATTCTTATACACCAACAAACAAAAATGAACTTGTCCAAACACCACCAAACGCTGGTGGTGTTTCCTTGTGTTAACTGACTGGTCTACACTAGCAAACTTTTGTCTGCAAACAACAGCAAACATAGTGTTTGGTGGTCTTTGTAAAGAAATGTTTGATAGTGTAGACAGGCCTTTAACAAACAGAATAAAAGTTTAGCACTGAGTATATGTTCCAAATAATGAAAGGCGAAAGAGTACAATTTAAGTCATTTTTAAAATTTATGCTTTCACAATATATCATAAGCGTTAAAATGGCCTAAAGTAACTGCAACGAATTGTGGGATATACATTTCTGGTCCAGTGAAAAAAATATCTTCCATGAGAAGATAAACATCATATGTTTGAGTGTAATTTTCTTTTCATTACATAGATATCAGTGTTACGAAAATAAAAAAGCTAGACGAGAAAGACCGAACAAAACAAACGAATGACGTCAGGTATATCTTCACTAGTGAGGATATGGAAAATATGTCACTTGTATCTCAGATGTAGTTTCATATGAAATCTATGAGTGGAGTAGAACAGTAAAACTCTCGTACTCTATGTAATAAAATGGAACACGTCAGTTATATACAGTTTTAGCAAGTCAGTTGTGGTCTTTGATGGCAATCAGGCAATCTCGTTCCCAGGGCTTTCCCCAACCCACCACAACTGAGAACTAGATTGTTTTGACAGATATGAATCTGGGCAGAACATTAAAGATAATGGAGGGTTCACATTATATTAATACTCAGGAACATTTGATATTCAGACACTATCATAATATTTCTTTTACGGGACTGCTGTCGATATCTCGTTCTTGGTAGTGTTATATGTTCTAACTTTCGAACCAGTTGATGAAACCCTTTAAAGTGACCATTTATGTTGTTTGTCTTAAAGAGTAATAATGATCAGTGTTATTCATTCTAACTTTTGAACCATTTTCTTTACCTTGAACTGATTAGTGTTACAGTATTTTAAATTTTGGTCTGATTTTTTTTTCAAGCTCCTCTGAAACACATCAGCAGGTTAGATATGTCTAGAAAAAAACACTATAGAGAACTTTGAACTTTTTTATTACCCTTGCCTTTGCATTCTAATGTCAAAACAAATCGATTCAACGACCAATAATATAAAGCAGGATTAATAAAAAATTGAACTTTATTCACTGTTTTAAAATTTTTATTTATTTCTTAATTTCTCATCCCATACCACCTTTTATGATAAACAAAGATATGCACAAACTTTAACCTTATTTGGTAAAAAATAGTTTGGTTTTTCTTTGTCTTTAGAGTGCCGAGATTTTGTAGAAAGACGTAAAAAGGCCTTGTTTGATAGTAGATACTAAAATACATCACATCTTGTAATTTTATCTAGCTTAACTTGACAATGGAATGCTTGCATTTTCTTAAAAAATCAAGATTTCAGCACAAAGCCTACATTTCTAGTGTTACCTCTGGATCTAATATTAAAAAACACTGCCTGAGATAGTGTTTATAAATTTTTAAAGGTTTCCACTGCACCTGCCGGAACAACTCAAAGATGTTATCGTAAATCAAACGGTTGTCTAGGCAACGGCAAAAACATGACAAGAAAAATGTTGATAAGTTTTACAATTTGCTGAGCTTTACATAACATTAACATATAAAAAAGCTGCAAATATTTACTGAAGCACAAATTTTGTTTTTTTTGGTGATAAAAATAATTTTATTAAGGTTGCTTGTCTTGGCATTGGATTTGTCATTATTCAGTCAACCATTTTCGCTCAAGGGCGGTGGTGGCGTTTAATCTATTCAACAAAACCCCTGCGGTTCTTTCTAGTCGAAGGTTCTTGATGTCTTTGCAAGCTCAAAGCATGTTAAACGCTTCCAACTTCTTCCGTCGTAGGCGGTTCTTCTAAGCTAACTCGTCCAAAGTCCTCCAAATGCCTTTCTAAACCCATTCTCCCTTCTCGTGCTTTAACCATTCACTCATTGAATAAAGTTGTTTGAGGGATCCAAAGTTCATTTTCCCATCTCCGGTGCTGCAATGGAGTGACAAGTCAGGGAATTCTTTGGTCAAAAACTGCAAGCTTTTCTGAACCAAAACACAACTGATATCGGAAAGTCCATTCGTTGCGATATTTCCTGTGCTTTTAGTTCGACGTAAAGTCCGCTGTTTTGGAGACCTTGATCTTCCTCTGCGCTCCGTAAAACTATGAGATCGGCGCCTGTCCGAATTGATCGGAACAAAGTAAAAAACTTCCTCTAGATCTTCAGACCAATGGACTCTCTTCACTGCTACACGATTGTTTCCATTTTCGTAAAAGCTTTCTACATAAAACGCATCGTCATAAAACCTTCTGGCTGCCATTTCAAATCGAATCGAATCTTGTCTTTAATTTCAATGTAAATTCTTGCAAATTGCTCAACGTTAGTCCGACTGCGGCAACGATTAACAATTAAACTAAATTTTCGCGTTTGTTACTTTTCTATTTAAAGCTGTCATCGATTGAGCTCGTTAATAATGGATCTGGTCGCACGTGATAATTTCCAATTGCAATTATTACAAACATTTTTGAGGTTTACAAGTAAACTTGCTGCAAGTGGGATTTACTGAATTGACAACGTGGGTTAATATGACACGTCGGCATATTTTGTCGAATTTAACACCTTCACAAACTCGTAACCGAAGCAACAAAATAAAACAATGTTAGTGAAAAAGAAATGTAGACATTATTTTCTTCTACAAATCGGCAAATCTGGAACATTCTAATCTAAATTAACCTTTGCAAACTGGTTCGTGAATGCTATACTTCTTTCAATAGTTCTTGAAATTTCTGGAGCTTTTGTATATCGCTTACAGATTAAGAGATTCATGCTTAGCGTGTGATTTAGAACCACCAATAAGTTCAATTCGGTGTCTATCCGCACGCTTTTTAATTTTAAATCTCAATAAGGTAACATTGAGGCAGCACATCATAATGTAATTGGTCACGGTTTTAGACTGAAAGAAATTTTGAGCGTTGTCATCTATCGCTATATCGGGAACGGTTCACTACAATTAACACATAACAAAACTTTTACTTACACCTTATAATTGCATTCAAGATTTAATGAAACAGCTTCACTTTGTAGCTACTTTAAAGAAGTTGAGAATTACGGGTTGTTTTTATTTTAAATAAAAATATGAAATAAATAAAAAGATGAAATTGAAAAACTTCAATCAGTGTACAAAGTACACAAAACAATTAAAACAAAAAGTTGTTTCCTTTAAAAATCAAAAGTTAAATTATATCGCTAATTTTTGCCAGCCATATTCAAACTGATTCGCATGAATTTGAGAATCGATGAAATACAATATTTGAAAAACTGTATTTAATTTTAGGATATTTCTGAACCGCGTGTCGCGTGGAAAATACAAATAAAACTGCAGTTGTTATAATTAAGAATGTCAGAATTTTCCTAATGTCGTTCAATTAAACTATTGTTTTTTATATGATGTATCTGTTATTGAGAATTCTTTCAATGGACAAAAATACAGTAAACATGAAGGACTTCATTGGCTAGATAAAAAAGACCGGTTATAGCAGAGCCGTGTTCTTTGAACTCATCTGCCTGATCTGGTGTGGCAAGCAACAAACAACCTGTGGAGATAGACGCTGCTTCAAATATGACGCAGCAAACTGGCACGTGATGGGAATGCACACAAGCTTCGGCTCTCTTTAGTTTTTGCATCCTCATCCCGGTTGGTGGTCAGTGTGGAAGGGCTGTACTTATGAGAATATAAGAACCTTTTAAGTTGTTATTTTAACAACAGATAAGTTCTTACTAGTTTGTTTTTAAACGTGAATGAACTATTATCAAATTCTGTTTTGTAAAAATAGCATGGACAAAATCGAAAACGAAAAACACACGGAGGGATGGCCTGGCCCGAGTGCAAAGACAACTTGATTGCGAAGTGGACATGCGGAGTTCCAAACAGAGGATAGTAATAATAACTTAATACGATCTGTAACGTCCTCAGTGCACTTGTCTGCCGCGGTTTTTATGCTATAACAAAGACATTACTTGTTTTTCTTTTTAAAAGAATCATTCTTTTTTCCTCATCTTCATCATTCTAAAAACGTTGACATTTCGAGGCGAGGCTGATAAAAATGATTCTTGAATAACTCATAGAAACGTTTCAATGTAGGTCTCCATTGGTCGGAAGAAGTGAAACCGGAGGGGCAAGTAACATGGAATAATTTTAAAAAGAAATCTGTTATATTTTACAACAAAACAACATTACAAATCCTGAAGACGATGAATGAAGCTTTCTTTTATATAAAATAAAATGTGGGAACTGCTGAGTATAAAGTTTATGTACTGGTGCAAGAATATAACTTTTCATTTTCGTCGGTTTTATGCAAAACATTGCAAAAGCTAAATATTATTCCACGTTCCTGTTTACATATTTAATAATTAAATCTCTTTATCGCCATAAAAGTAAAATCTATTTTGAGAAACAAATGTGATCTTTCAGCTTTGTGGCTTTGGCACGTAGCACTGAAAAACGCCGGATAACTTTTTGCGTAGTAACGACTGAGTTGTATTTGTTTTAAAAATTTGATATAAAAGAATGTATTTTTTGTTTATGGCCAGCAACTTTTTAACGTTTTCCACCAAAAACTTAACGATAACTTAATAAAAGGAATGAATATAGGTTTAAAAAAGCATGTTTGACATATTTCTCTAAAACTTTTTGGGGCAATGGAATTGGAAATTAGTCCTAAAGAATATCACCACAGTACGTGATATCTTTGACATTCTGTATTGCAGGCGACCTATTCCCTTTGGCAAAGTTAACGGGTTGTTTTATGCATCAAATAATTTAAATATTTAATCAAAAATATCTTTGTATGTTTTAATAAGAATTCATTTTTATCTGTGTAAAAGGAAATCTATTTTGAGACATATTTCATTCAAGAGATGGGTGGGTTTGTCACGTAGCGGTTTTGAACAAACGATAAGAAACAATACGTTCAGCGTTCCAACAGTTAGTAAACTTGAACTTTAAATTTGAAGTAGTCGAATATTTTGTTAGAAAAGTTTCTCATTTTCACATCTAACGACAGAAATTAGTTTTCTCAACCAACAAGCTATCTATAAATATGATTAACGTTAATAAGTATATATAAAATTATTGTTTTCAGAAGTAGTAACTATTTTTCTGATTTAAAAGGAAAAAGGAAACACATCTTTTTATTAGATACTCTATTTTTAAGAAAATATAGTTTTAAAACTAAGAATAAATATTTTTATTTTTTGGCAGATCGTAGGCTGAAAATATTTGTAGTTTCGGGAATATCGGTGACATGGAAAGTCCATTTTTAACTGAAATGATTGTGGTATGAAAGAGCTTCTAAGGTAGTAGATATGTATATAGCTTTGCTATATTTGGGATTACAATGCAATTGCAAAACCTGTAATAAATAATCGTTATTCTTAAACATTGTAGCAGTAATATCATTTAATAAAAACTATTAAATTTTCAACCTCGATATTGCGTTTCTAGCATTCTGATTGGTTCACTCAATCTCGGTTATCACTGAGCTCACATACCGAATGACCATATATGGAAACAAACAAAAAATCTTTTTTTATCAATTTATCAACATTTTTTTTGCTATTTTCAAGTATCGAGGGGTTCGGAAAACTCATAAAATTTAATAAAACAATTATTCCATTTGTGCTTGTTGGATATGAGATGATTATAGCCAACACAGCGCTACGCTCCTCGTTGGCTATTTACCATCTCATATCCAACGCGTGCTCTTGGAATAATTGTTAATTATTCACATCTTGCGACTGAACTAGGTGAAAATTGTACATATTATAGGTACTAAAAGTTTAATACAATGTAATTAATTTAAACTAATTAAGATAAAAACTAAGGTTCTGAATAAAATTGTTCCTATAACGATTTCGTTTACATATAGGAGAATTTAGAACTCTCTTTGATCTCAGGTCTGTTTTCAGCAATTCATAGTAGTACATTTTTGGCTATTAAACGGTATTGGTATGTGGCAGTTAAGGATAAAATATGAACATTCTGAAAGTCAAATTGTTGAACCATAAGTCGACGTTAAGCTGAGCAAATTGCAGGTTCTCAGTTTATGATAAAAAGTGAGTCAGGCGACATACATCTGCTCGTAAATTTGTCCCGTTGTTTTTACACAAAGGAAGCTAAATGTCATTTGGTGTTTCTATCAAAACATTTGAATATTTTAGATTATATCTCTGGTGATAAAACAAAATCTATTTTGAGAAATAACTTTGGTTTTTTCAACTGTTTCGCCGGGCTTGTCATGTAGCGATATCACAATATCAAACATGAAAAAATGATATTTTTGCGTAGCAATGCATGGTTAACCAAGGCATTTTGTTAAAATGATGGAGGAAATATTCTTAAGGATTAAATCATTTTTTACAATAAATTCTTTAAAAAGCGACCATTAATTCAGACGTTTCACAATAGTGCTAGCGGACTTGTAGACTAATTTAATAACCGGTCCCACTGAAATGTCAGTTCCATATATATATAAACTATACCTCTTACAATGATGATCATGCATTTAGACCTCGAGGACGAATGGACTACGAATCGAGAGCCGAATAAGCTATACAACTCGTAGGTAATAAGGCCGAGGCGAGAGGTCTGATTGTTTTAGTATAAACCAACTAATCGGTAAAAGAAGAATGTAAGTAGAATGAGCTATTCAAACTTGCAGTCCATGAGGCCGACAAATTAAGTCTAATTGTTTTAGTATAAACCTACTAATTGGTCTAAGAAGAATGTAAGCAGAATGAGCTATTCAAACTCGTAGTCCATGAGGCCGAGAGGTCTAATTGTTTTTAGAATAAACCTACAAATCCGTCAAAGAAGAATGTAAGTAGAATGAGCTTTTCAAACTCGTAGTCCATGAGGACCAGAGATCTAATTGTTTTAGTATAAACCTGCTAATCGGTCAAAAAGGGATGTACAAACTGCATTATCAATGAAATACATTGATATTATTACAAAACTATCTTGATCCGCCATCTTTTCTCAACTAGTAGGCTATTTAATAACTAGTAAGTTATTTTTAGCCGGCCTGGTACTCGGATCTTCTCGGATTTTACTCGTGCGTTGGGAGAACATTTCACAAAATGACCTGAGATGAAATGACTGAAATGTTGATGAAAGTCATTTGATAAATCTTGTCAAATCCGCAATGCCTCGACGTTTTTTCTACAAAGTAACATCCGTAGAATAGCCGGGTAGCATGTCTAAAAACGACTTCAACGCCCAGTTGTTCAAAAGCACATTAGCACTAACCCAGGATTTTTAATATTCAACAGAAGATCTTCTTTCCAATGCTAAGAGGACGAATTTGAGCTGTATATTTGGAATGATTAAATTTCTCCCTGGGAAAATCTGAACAATATTTTAAGGGCTGTAATTATTTCCACAGAGAAGCAAGTGTTGTTGCAATGTCTGTTCAATTTAACCTACCTTTAAACAACCCGACCCAGAAGGATATGATCTATATAATATGAGGGAGGGATTTACACTACTCATCCCCTCTTGATTTTGATTTTTTTTTTAACCAATCTATTATTTTCAAATTAGTTTATTTACTAACACTATCTAAGCATTTTCTGTCCGAGACAAATAACTGGCGATACCTAGAGACACGCGTTCAACAAGAGAGAAAGTAAATTAAAGATCGAAAATCCGAGAATATGAGGAAGGAATGTCGCAATTTTTCAACTAAAACAATAAAAAATAGATTTCCTTTTTCAGACAGATGATTAAAACCCTAATATATAAAAATATCAAAAAATTAACTTGTTTTAAAAAATAAAAAAATTAATTCAAAAAATCTTAGCCTAGGAAAAATTCAAACTACAACAGATGATGTACTTTTAAAGTATTTTGAAAAATCGTTTACAGAAATGTATTAAGAAGAATTTTTAGGGTGGCAATTTTCTTCGCAACTGGCGTCAGGATTTTTAGGCTATCAAAACAGTACAAAAAATAGCAAGAAAAGTAAAAATTGTTTTTTTGAAATTCTAGTGAAATAAACATAACCAAACTGACAAATCTTTCAATGATTAACATATTGTATAAGTTTAAGAGCTGCCAAGTGACAGCTTCACGTGACAAGAGTTGTATTTTGCCAATGGCTAGATTTATCATGTCGCTGCCAGAGATATCTGGTAAGAATATGTATATATCACAAACCGCCCAATATACCCGTGGGCTTAGTTTAACTCAAAGTTGCATCACGCACTAACAATAAATAAAAATGAAAACCTTTGGCTTGTGTTCGTTAGAAGCAAACAACAAGCAAGAGAGTTGGGAGTACAAATGGCCATTACCTTAGAAACATTAAAAGTTTTGGGAAAAACTCTGAAAACCTGCTGTTTTCAGGGTGAGAAAACCGACGCAAAACCAAAGAAAGGAATTTCATGGGCAGAACCACTTACTAGCGTGAAATATTTTGCAGCTGAGGGCAATATTCCGCATGTAATACATGAGGATGTATTCCATATGAAGGTTTTACCTCCTCGGCGGTGCGGGGACGAAGAAAATTTTGAACAGGACTCAAACACGGATTCTTGGAAGGATTTTCAGATTCAAAGAGTTGGAAATTATACCAAACAACTGGTTGAAATTTCATTGAGCGCTAGTGATCTATCGATGATTGAGTTGGACAAGCTGCTTACTATGGGCAAACAGATAAAAATTAAAAACTTGGACGGTTTGGAAGAGGAATGGGTTTAACAAGCAATGAGCTTTGAGCCAGGAAGAACACTTTAGAAAAGCAATTGCATGCAAGTGGATCGAAGCCCTTCACAATGTGGACATCTTTGGAGATGTGTTGGTTGATTGAAAGGTTATTACGAATAGTGATAATCGAAAATTTACATTAAAACGACGCCAAGTTGTGCAATCTGGTCAGATTGGTTGGCGATTATTATCGAACATGTGGTCAACAAAAGCTGAAGTTTACAATTTTACACGTTTGCTATTGCACGCCCTATCACAGATAGAACACACCGTGTAGAACACACAGTGTTTAAAGCTTTGAACAACTTAGAAAGCTAAATAGCAACTTCATTAATTACGAATTATGCTTTTTAAAACTCTATATTTAGATTGTTTGGACATTGAGATTGAGTGGGCAAAACAATGATCGTTTAAAGACGCAGGAAGGGTGGGTGAAACAAATATTGCTATTTTGAATTATAAAGTAAAATATCACTATTTTTAACAAACTAAAAATTATATCAAGTAAAAAAAACCAGGTTTATTGAATGGAACAATATTTTAAAACATGAAAGAATTGTTATGAAATAATTAGAATGAAATATATTTCTTTGTTATATAATAAATTTAAAGTAAGAGTCATTTATCTATAAGCGAAGCATATTCTGGTGGTCACGGACCAAATGGGATAAGTTAGACTAACCAACCCGCTTTGTAATTGAGCTTTTTAAAGCATAGTTTCTTTAAAGAACTTTTAAAAAGAAAACAAAATTTAAAAAACCTTTTTAGAACTGAATAGCTCTATCCAAAAGAAAAATTTATTTAAAGCAACTCAGTGAGCCCGATAATAAAGTCCCTTTCGCAAAACCGCATGTCCAATTTCTTAAAAAACCTTACTAAACAGTATTGGTACACTAACGGTCTTGCTTTGAGAAATATGTATTACTTCTTTAAGTTACATAAAACAAAATAGATTTGATTTACAACATTTAAAAATGTAAAATAATAAAATTAAGTAAAAAACCAGTGTTAATCAAACTCTATTTTAATATAATGTAAAATTGTTCGACTGACAAGAATAGAACTAAACAGACATGAAGCCATTTTTGTTTTTATAAAATACGTCACTTTGAAAATTCGGCTGGTAGTTCATTATCACGGTTTCACAACAGTCATTGCAAAAAAATAAAATAAAGCATTTTTCAAAACTAGTCGAGAAACAATCTGCCAATGTACGTAAATTGTTGTTCAAATTTATCAAAACTTGTCTTGGAAGCTTTGTTTCTAAAATTTTTATATCTTAAACCCTTGACAGAGCGAAATTTAATTCTAACTTAAAAACTGCTTTGGTAAAACTAAGTGTAAGCAAGTAAGTAAGAAGATACCACGTGATATCATAAAAGGTGAACAGGCAACACTTCACCGCTACTACCTATGAGCTATTGTTTCTTTTTGTACTTTGTGGAATGACCGTTGTCTAATAGGCGAGGCAGGCGCCTTTGGAGGAGGCGGTGGCGAAGAAGGTGCAGGTAGAGCCAAGAGAGTGTTGTCCGGGCTTACCTGGGGAGAGAATGATTAGCGATAAGTGACCTACATAGATGCTGACGGTTGTGATGAGGCTGAACAGCTACCCCGGATGATCCAGGTTCCAATCCTAAACTCAGACCATGGAAAAGCTAATTCACCACGTTTTGTAATAAGCCATTGGCATTGCCTCCTATTGTTTGGGGCTTTAAACTGCAAGGATTACGCGGTTTGGATGATTTATAAAATAACCAAAATGGTACGCGCACTGTTATTGGTTAAATAACTATGGTTTATTGTACACTGCCTCCTATTGTTTGGGGCTTTAAACTGCAAGGATTACGCGGTTTGGATGATTTATAAAATAACCAAAATGGTACG
>JAOTRI020117155.1:0-12457 GCA_028564885.2 Zoanthus sanctaehelenae | reverse complement strand
GTGGTATAGTGGTGGGTGGGTAAGTGGGATAGTGATGGGTGGGTGAGTGGGATAGTGGTGGGTGGGTAAGTGGTATAGTGGTGGGTGGGTGAGTGGGATAGTGGTGGATGGGTGAGTGAGTGAGAGAGAAGATAGAAGGTGAAGGATAAATTATTTAAAATATTCTGTTGTTTTAATACCCTCTAAAAAACCAAGCCTTTATGACTTCCCAAACTAAAATCCCATTTATATTATAATGTTACATAGTTCTGGTCAGTTTAAAACAACTTGTAACTATGCAAAAGAGATTGAACCAGTTCAAAATCAGATTAAACCTGAACTGCATTAGTAGGCAAGTCCAGGCTTCCCTGAATTTTGAAAAAGGATCTCTAAAAATGTGTTAAGAATTGGTAATCATAAAATAGTTTTTCAATGTGGGTTTATATCAAGCAAAGTACTCATTTTTATAATACATGTAATTGAGCAGTGATCAATATACTTTAAACAGTTTCAAGAACATGAACTTGTTAAAACAACATTAGGAACAAACACTGTAACATTGAAATCATAACCAGTCTGTTAAATCCAACTGTAATAGGTCTTGCATTGTGAAATTGCTCTTTGCTCTAAGTCAGGATTTTATGCACATTACTTCTGAAAACCACTAACAGCTATACTGCAGATACTAGAGAAATTTTGTAAAGTCAATAAAAACGATAGTTCTTTATACAACACGTGCACTCAGTTAGACCCACAGCCACTCAAATGGAATAAGTGTGCAGAACCATTAAGTTTCAAAGCACACTCTGGTAACTTATCATTTTATTGCAATTCGAATGACTTTTATGTATTAAAACACTTTGAAATATTAGAATCTTTGAGTCTTACTTTGTTATGTCACTTTTTTTAAGAAACCTTTTTTCAATTTTAATGAAACAGGATAATTTGGATTTGCGTTTTGAAAGATTAATTTTAAATTGGCCTGACCTTAATGCACATAATGATCAAGCATTACAATATCAATCACAAATTCTTTCATCATTAAAAAAGTTATTTTTTTAACTAAGTTATCTTTTAATCTGTAAAATAAGGATACAAGATGATAATGATGATAAAATGATGATGATAATGATGATGATAGTGATGGTGATTATGATGATGGTGATTATAGTGATGGTGATTATGATAATGATGGTAGTGATTATGATGATGGTGGTGATTATGATGATGGTGATTATGATGATGGTGATGATGATGGTGATTATGATGATGGTGATTATGATGATGGTGATTATGATGGTGGTGATGATGTTGGTGATTATGATGATGGTGATTATGATGATGGTGATTATGATGATGGTGATTATGGTGATGGTGATGATGATTATGATGATGATACATCAAATTCTTTTGCTACGGTGTTAAATTTTACCTTTTTAATTTATAAAACTAGTTTAAAACATTAAACAGGTTTGAACAAAATGAACCAGTTTAATATTGAAATAGTTTACAAATAAAATTAAGCCAATTCAAAAATTGAGCAAACACATATTCCACATAAGTATGACAAGTTATCTATGAATGTTTTCTAGCCTATGGCCATGGTGCAAGAGGAGAAAGCCATTATGGGGTTAATGTCAGCTTTTACCAAACTGTTGACCCTAAGGTGATCATTTTTTCATATTCATTTTGATAGCCTAAGGATATTTATTTTTGGCTAATAATTTCTGACGAAGTTGGGCATTATTTAAATTATATTTCATATTTTAATAATAATAAGGTTTTTTAAAACAAACAACATTATATTGCATGAATACTTGTATAAATAACAAATGTGTTAACGATGTAAGAATAAATTTGAAAATTTCTGGCTAAAGTTTTAAAAATATATAATAGTTTAGAACGTTTTTGACAGTGTGAAGATGACCACATGGTCGAAAACGTTCTAAACTATTACATATTTTTAAAACTTTAGCCAGAAATCTTTAACTTTATTTTACAAGCAAATATTATGACAGTGTAAGATCAGCATATACAAAAAATTAAATTTATTTTACTTACATCTAAATTTACAAATGCAAAATATGTTATTTTTAACACGAGAACAGAGATCAACTACCCTGAACCCTCAAACCCACAAATCTCTGTTCCTGTGTCAAAACAATTAAAATATAAACTCTAAAATTAACGTAACCTTCCTATTTATACTAAGCCAGGAATTTTATGCAGACACAGATTCAAGTTCATTTGGAGAAGCACCCACACAGTTCTTTATATTTCTAAACATTCAGTTTCATCCAGTAGAGAAGACCAGACTTTAATGTTATCAAGATTGCATTAGATTGTTGTGACACTGTTTCTTTAGAGTTCCTCTGCAACTTTAGGATGCATTAGCAACATACTTCAGTCTGTAACTTGGAAGTGATAATCTTGTTCTGGAATGATATCAGTCCTGCAATTTAGTTCTTGTGGGAACTCTGCTCACTAACAGTTAGTAAGAGTGATCAGGGGCATGGGAAGGTACCTTTGAATGCCCAGGCCATACTCTTCTTGCTGGATTGTACTGGATTGTTGACTCATTTGGACTGGGCATGTACCAAAAGGATGTAAAAAGTGGTTTGGCCAAGGCCTGGGTGGCCTGGGCTGTTGTGCCGTGCCTGGTGATATATATACATATATTGTATTCTTCTAACTTGACACAGTGGTGATAGTCTTACGAGAAACTGATTATCCATTGTATAAGTGATCTTGTGACGCCAGTGTCTCTAAGCTTGTTATATTCAATACAGCCAAAAGCTTTTGTAAAGTCAAGGAAACAAATATGTAGATGCTAAGCAGGACTGTAGATTTGAGTGGGTTAGGTGTGTTAGCATATCTTTGAGATAATAATTATGTTAAGAAGATATTCTTTCTATCATCCAGCATACAACAAAGCTAGTCTTCAAGTATGTATGTATAGGTAATCATACGTTATCCTAGTTCAATTTGAAATTAATTTGCAAGAGTGAGTTTTTCAAAAAGCTGAAATTGCACAGGCAACTTCGGCAAGTGCAATTTCAGCTTTCTGAAAAACTCACAAGTGCAAATTAATTTCAAATTGAATGAGAAAAAGTGTAGAATTACTTATTAATAATATACACACAAAAATTTTGAGATACCTTGTCATGAACTGATCATCTCCCGATCATATGTTTTGCAAAGTGTTTGGCTCTCCTTACTCGTAATTCTCCATTTCAATGCCATTTTCATTCTCAAATCACCTTGTTTACTGAATGGGCAACCAAAAAGCAAGTTTTGCTTTTAGAGCAAGATTGGAGCTCAGAAAATCTACTTAAGACACACTCCATCACCCACCATTTTGAAGTTAAAATTATTTTTGCTAGAAACTGGTTTCCGTACACCCTATCAGTGTGGACACATTGCTACAATTTGATTATTCAAATTTCTATTGTTTCTTAACCAATCAAAAAATATTTGTAATCTGCACTCGTTTTACACATTTTGCACTCATATAACAGAAGAGCTGCACTCCTTTCTCACCCAATCAGAATTGAGTAATTTTTTTGTGTATATTATTACTCTGATAAACACACTGGTTTCAGTAGGCAGTGTTGTTTGATTCCCTCCAGAGGCAAGGGTGTAGCACCAGAATCTAAGAACTTGATTTGCGAGACAATGGAATTCCACTTACTTGTTTGCTAAAAACTACAGTATATCTGTACAATAGTAATTGCTTATTGTTTACCTTCCATTTCAGGCAAGCAGTTACAAAGTGGTTGATCGTTATGTAGAGTTTACAATTGTTAAAAAGAAGGGTCAAGGTATCGATTTCTAATAATTTTTAAGTCTTTTGTGAGAATTTTTTATTTGTTCATCTACTCCAGGGTACTTGGTTCTCAATTGCTTTACTGGAACAAGTGCTAGAATTTTCCAAAATGAAGAATCATCAATAAGAAAAGACTAAAATGAAATAAGTGAAAAGCTTAGATTTTGAGCTGTAAGAATATTTTTTCAGAGTAATTCAAAATGCTATGAACTTATTTCTTGAACATTTTAGGTCCTAAACTTCTGAGATAATTTTCAATAATTTTTTATTTAGTCTAGAAGCTAAATTTGAAAAGAGGCTTATTTTTTGAGTTGGCTGCACCCCAGAGGTGGCCAAGGTTTCTTGGAATCATTTTAAGGCTTACTGCCTCACTGTAAACTATGAATTTGTTTGTCACCACTTGAAAAAAGTGTCCAAACAGTTTAGCTACCTGGCCTAAGGTGCAGGTTTTCTACATCACTATCTTAAATTTTATTCTTCAATTTCTTGACATATTTTAAGTTTTGCAAGCATAGTGTTGCCAAAAACTACTTATAAAATTATTTGAAACTAATGCACTCATGAAAATAAATTATGTGGAACTTTTCCATAAATGTTGATTTTGTAACATTTTTGGGCCATTAATAATGATTTTACATATATTGATTTCAAAAAATTCTTTTTTCGATAATTTCAAACATTGCTAAACACAAATATTTCTTGTAAAAGTCTTTGTTTGACCTGATCAAAAACATTTTCAGACAGATATGAAAAAAAAAAATTGTCAATTAGCCATAACAAACAATTTTTGTTTCATTCCTCAAACAAGAAGTTGTTAAAAAGACTACTTCCAGTTTACGTTTTTCAGGATTTCCTAAATACAAGTACAGTGGTCAGTAGAACATTTTCCACTGCAACCACACATTACCAAATCAAGAAGTGCTGCTTGTGCAGGAAGGAACAACATCAAGTTCAATGCTAAACGTTCATCTTGGATGATCCATCTGTATCTTGTGACTTGATTATGACGGTATTTTTGCTGCTGTCTGCTGCATGCTTTGCTTGTAGAAGCGTCTTTGTATCAGCTTTTTCGTGGTCGCTGCTTAATGATGGAGCTTCCTCACACAAAACCTTATCAACAACCACAAGAATACAGAAGCACTTCTGCTCAACAGCAAAGAATAAGTGGCAGTTACCAATGAAATTTTTATTCTTCTCTCAAGGCCATTCCTTGATAATAAATTGTACTAATACACTTATTCTCCCCACTGCTGAGATATTTACGCCATTGCTTTAGACTTTTCTGCCCTCTTGCTGTGATCTTGATCTTTACCACTCCTTCATTTGCTCGCTTCTCTCTTTCAGGAGATTTTATGGATATCTCCTAATATCTGTCTGTTACAAAGTCTATTTGTCTTGCCAGAGTTGAACGAGGGACAGCAACATAAAACAGTTTGAGAACAACTTCTTCAAATGTGTCCGGAATTGGTTTCAGTGACTGAAGAACAGCCATCCCGTCGACGATTATTGCCGAAGTTGGTGAAAAATTTTAAACCAGATGAATGCCCTTGGATAGAATTTCAAGCAGCTTTGAAATGTCAGTTTTGGCGAGTGATCTATCAGCAGAAGCAAGAGACCAGGGCAGAGGACCAGGAGAGTATTGGAAAACATGAGAAAGATCCTTTTATCTTCTTTGAGCGACTGCCA
Organism: Zoanthus sanctaehelenae; assembly: GCA_028564885.2. NCBI lineage: Eukaryota > Metazoa > Cnidaria > Anthozoa > Zoantharia > Zoanthidae > Zoanthus > Zoanthus sanctaehelenae. The sequence goes on along the minus strand of JAOTRI020117155.1, from coordinate 6,966 downwards.
GAAGCTGAGCAAAAAGATCTCTATCTGCTTAGATTATAGTATAATTTCCAGAGATCTTTGCTTTAGATAACTTTTACAAAGAAAAGTTGGCAAACTCCAGCTTCTTTAAATAGGGAACCATGGAAAATACTTCATAACTCAGCAATCTCATTTTAAAGAAAGATTTCATTGCTTTTTCACCTTGTTGATGTGCCGTTAGTAGGTCATTCTCAATCTATGTAGTCGCAGTTGATCCATATGTCATGTAAAAAAGCTCTACTTCATCTGTTGATTTGAATGGGTTCACCCAGTTGTTCATTAAAGGGAACCTCCACTAAAACAAATTAAACGACAGAACATAATGTTTGCAATTGGAATTGCTTAATTTTTTTCCAATGAAAATGTTTGTATTCAAGAAAAATAAATTCCACAAACGCTTATTTTAACTTTCAAATTTCCCGGGCGCCGCCATCTTGAATAATTGTGACGTAACTTGGTTGCCCTATTGTTCCAGAACAATTGTTCTTTGTATCAGAACACTAGGGCAATGTTACGTCACTATTATTCAAGATGGTGGTGCCCGGGAAATTTGAAAGTTAAAATAAGCGTTTTTCGAATTTAATTTTCTCGAATACAAACGTTTTCATTGGAAAACGATTGAGCAATTCCAATAATTGTAAACATTATGTTCTGTGGTTTAAAGTTATTTTGATTAAAACTTTAGAAATCTGATCTGTATAAAATATTGATACAAATTTTCGACCAGCTCTGCGGTCTTCATCAGGTAGAGAGAATAAAAATGTTAAAAATTTAATTATACTAAAAAATGTCACAAGGGACCCGTAGAAAAACAAAGGAGCTAAAATATAAAATACCACGAAATGCAAATGAGGTGACCAACAATACAAATGGAGTTATTTTGTTGTTTTATTGGGGTTCCCCTTTAATGGTTGCCAGTGCTTTCTGAACGTCCTTCTAATCAGCTGCCATTCTACTCTTAGCCATTTCCTTCTCTGCAGTATCTTCATCAGTCCAGTTGTAGTCCTGCCATTTCTCAGCAAGCTTGGGTGATAGCTGCATGTTCGTGGGATGTTAGGGGCCATTGTTGTACAGCACCTTTATTGACATTGAATCCGATAATGCCACCCTTGGTCTTAGTGTCTCGGTTGACAGTCTGTTTGATCTTCTGGTCCCCAGGCTTTTGGCTGAATGAGCTTCCACTGCTTCTCTGGACAAGAAACTTACGAGCTTGAAACATACTTAAAACTTTCTGGTGTTTTTCTTCTAATGACAGCATATCCAAGAGAATAGTTGCTCCTATCGTATGCAAATATCAAGGGTATCATAATCACAAATGCAGATCAGGTGGAAATTTCAATCACCCTCCCTTATGGAGCAGATAAGACGCAGAAGAAGACTAACCATTTCAATATATGACCATCAGTATTTAGTAACTGCCACTTATTCTTTTTTGTTGAGCTGAAGTGCTTCTGTATTTTTGTGGTTGATAGTTTTGTGTGAGGAAGCTCCAACATTAAGCAGCAACCAAGAAAAAGCTGTTACAAAGCTGCTTCTACAAGCAAAGCATGCAGCAGACAGCAGCAAAAATGCTGTCATAATCAAGATGCAGGATACAGATGTTGCAATCTTTGCGTGTCATTTCAGTAGCCAAATCCCTAAATACCTTGTTCTCATGAAAAAAGGGAAGGCCAGAGTGGTATTTCTCAATGCCTCTGCCATATCAGAAAAAGCTGGTCCTTTACTTTGCAATGCCCTACCTGGTTTGCATGCATTTACAGGGCGTAACTCTGTTAACTCATTCTCAGGCAAAGGAAAGAAGATGCCACTGAAGCATAACAGAATCAATGTAGAAGACTGTCATACCATGTCACTACTTGGGAGATCATTTGCAGTTAACAATGCTCTCTTTTCTTACCGTGGTAGCTCGTTTGTCGCATTTATGGCTACTAAGAACATTCCAGTATTAACAGTTGCTATTACCAAATGTTTGCAAGCAAGCAATCACAGGCACATTGTCTGGTATCTTGCAAGGATGCATTGAAGAAGCAGAAGATGCAGGCAAACTACCAAGCTGCAGTGAAATAGAAAACCTGCACTTTAGGCCAGGCCACTAAGTTGTTTGGACACTTTTTCCAAGTGGCAACAAGCTAATTCATAATCTACAGATGTCAAGCTTTAAACTGATACCAAGAGCCCTTGGCCACCTTAGTTTAGCTTCGAGACTAATTTCTAGTTTGATATTTTTACTACAAACAGTTTGATGCTCATTACCAAATGTATCATTTTGTATGATATGTGTATGGAGAATTGCGATGCCGATAAACAAAACCTCCTTGGGCAGAAGAGATCAAACCTTTATATGGAGGGTTTTCACACAATCACATAAGAAACAATTTAAGACAACAGACATAGCGGCTATGTTTGCATACAAAACAAAAGAAATAATAAAAATTTTTGTTAAGAGTACACCAACATGGCTGCATTGACATCTAGTGAAAATGCTCTATATAATTATAGTAATCAACAACTAGTGATTTCTGTAACACATGCAACATGTAAGGCATCTAACTTAATAAAAACCAGCAGATAAAAGATGCACTTGAGGAAATGGTCTGTGCTTAATCAATTAATTGCATATAATGTTAATATATCAATGTGTGTTGTTCAGTAGCAGTTCAGGGAGACGTGGGTTCGATTCCCGCTCGGGGCATATATACCAATTTTTTCTGGCAATTGTTTATTAATGTTAATATTAATGTTAAATTTATTCCAGAGGAATTTTGGCCACGATTGATAAATGCTGAGAAAAAGCCTGGGTGGTTAAAAATTAATTTTGATCGGTGGAAAACTGAGGATGAGACGGAGGAAGAGGAAGAAGATGTGGAAACAAATGAGCTAGATAAGATTAAGGTGGGAATTTGAATTCATCTTATCTATATTTAGTACAAAGATAACGATGGAAATTTTTTGTATTTCTGTTTTATCTTGGCCCATTTCATGAATGCTTAAAAGTCCTTTGAGGAGAGAGCTTAGTAATTGATTAAACAGTTTAAAGTGCATATGAGATAATCATATCGTGTATTTGAAATGACAAAATCCTGTTAAGACAACATACTGTGAAAAAAAGTAGAATCCGTATATTTGACATATTAAACTACAAGGATCATTAAAAAAATTGTCATAAATGATATGCACTTTGAATGGTACCCCTTTAAAACACTAAAAGTTAAACATCTTGTCAAAAATGTAATCACTAATTGTTTTATCAGAAGGACCATTGATGAATCATTCATCCAAAGATTTTTTTTTTCAATTTTTTTGTAGTATTCTATCTACATCTTCAACAGTGAAGAACATACACTGTAAATTATTTTCTATAAAATATAATATAAATTATATAAAAAATAAAGTATGATTTTATAAACAGATTCAAATATTAGTACTATATATTATGGATGGAGCTCCTCCAAAATCCAATCCTGTGTCCACGTTTTGGAGGGTGGAAGCAGGATATTAAGCTGACCGACAGAACTCTGGTGAAGTCTAGTTGGCCAATCACCTGCTTGATGAATTCAACTGATTACAGAAACATGGATGAGCATAGAACAATTTCACAAAGATATGATTTCTGGTGAAGGACCTGCTGTTACTACAGCAGACTCGATGACATCTCTCATTGAAAGCCAACAGGAAGTTGGAAGATCAATTATTCTTCTAACCAAAAAGCCAACCAAGATTTTAACCTGGAATTTGAGAACAATGTTTGAAACTGGAAGAAGTGCTAAGATAGTAAAGAAATGACGTGCTACAGTTAGGAGATTCTTGGTCTCTGTGAAACCAGATGGACAGGCTCTGGAGAAACAAGGCTTAACTTAGGAGAGACACTCCTGTATTCCGGACACAGTGAGAAAACAGCACCACTCAGGGAGTAGGGATCGTGCTATCCAAGCAAGCACTGAAGGATGGGAACTAGTCTCCTCTAGGTTTATTGCTGCATACTTCAGGACTTGGCCCTAAAGGATCATGCTAAGAACCATTGTCGCATATGCACCAACCAACAATGGAGAGGATATAGAGAAGGAAGAGTTCTACAAGGAATTAAAGAGTGTCATGTCTAAGTGCTCAGAGAAAGAGATGACTGTCTTGATGAGCGACATGAATGCCAAGATCAGTGGTGAAAACAGTGGATATGAGACTACCATATAGGACGACATGCACTGGGGACAAGAAAAGAGCAGATGTTCATGGACTTCTGTGCAGACAATGGTAGTGCAGTCATTGGAGGTAGTGGCTTTTCACATCAAGACATCCACAAAGAAACATGGGTCTCACCAGATTCAAAAACTCACAACAGATAGACCACATCTGCATTCGAAGACTTTTTTGAAGATCACTGCTAGACGTGAAGGCCAATAGGGGAGCAGATACTGGAACAGACGATCATCTGGTCATGGCTATAAGATGCAGTTGAAGCTTTAGAGGATACACACCAGTAAGGCAGTGACTGTAAGTTCAAGGTCAAGAAGTTAGATGAGGAGTCATATCGTCAAGCGTTTGAGCCCCTCAACAACCTGAATGAAAAAACAGACAATGAAGAGCATTGGGTGGGGATCAGACAAACCTGGCAGGAAAAATGTGAAGATAAATTAGGGAGGAAGAAAACAGAGAGGAAAGCATGGATCACAGAAAACACATGGAAGAAGATTGAAGAAGTACAGTAAAATCAACAGAAGAGAAGTTAAACAGTGCAAAGACTAGAGCCAGCATAGCAAGTTAAGAAGAAGCAGTACAATGAGCTCCACAAAGAAATCAAAATCGAGTAAGGCAGGACAAGAGATGCTACTATGAGGAGCTGGTACAAGAGGCAGCAGAGAGGAGAGACCCAAGACCAAACCGGCCCCTAAAGGACAAGAGCGGTAAAACCTTGAGTTCCAAGGAAGAGCAGCAGAAGAGATGGGTGGAACACTTCTCAGAGTTACTCAACTGGGAGCCACCAAGTACCATGGCCAACATATTGCCATTGGAAATGGAAGGAGGTATTCGAGAGCAAGGGATTGAAGGTGAACCTCGGGAAGACAAAAAAGTTAGTGAGTGGTGCAGAAGCTGAAAAGAGTGTAAGTAAAATAGATCCATGTGGCATTTGTGGGAAGTGAGTAATGGCAAATTCAGTGTTGTGCGTGAAATGTGGGAAATGGATACATAGTAGATGTGGGAAAGTAAAGAGAGTTTCCACAAGGTACAGGAGAGATTTTGTGTGTGGAAGATGGAACAATCAGGTTAATGGATATTTGTGGGACCTGTGGAGGAGTTGTGTGAAGAGATTGTACGGGCATGTTGTTTTAAGGAGGGATGATGGCCATGTTTTGAGGAAGGCATTGGAGTTTGAAGTGAAGGGAAAGAGGAAGTGAGGACGATCGAGGAAAACATGGAGATTGCAGGTGGAGAAGGAGAGTAGAAGTGTTGGTTTGAAAAAGGAGGATGCAATGAATCCAGCGAGATGGATAGTGGGAGTGGGAGAGATTGCTGGCAGTGTGGGGTAAATCTGGCTACCCTCATTTATGGGGATAAAACCAGATCAAAACTGGATTGATGATGATGATGATGATGATGATAACCCTTTCACTCCCAATCAGTTACTCCTTACAAAACAAATACAGAGTAAGACATTTGGTAACAAGAAAATGAAAATTGATCAAACAAAGTAAACTACTGAAGAATAAAAAAAAAATTCTCTCAAACTTGTTCTATGAAAGGTACAGTATGGGTTCAAGTTGGAAGAACTTTTAAATAATTGAATGGGGACTGGTACAGTTAATAATGAGGCCTTCAAAATTCCCTTCCAGATTATTATGGCGAAGAGACATTTCAAAATAATTCAATTCAAAAGAGTTTTATCACTAACACATGATTTACTTGCAATATTGCAGGAAAAGCAGCTACACGAGTCTGACAAAGTTTTCGTATTGTGAATTCGTATTGTGAAATAGGCCCAAACCAACGCACCCTTAATGTTATCATTATTTTTTCATCAGAATATTTCTATTGAAAGAAGGCCGAAAGAAGATTTAGATGATGAAATGGAAATGTCCAAACAAGAAGGTTAATTTGAAATTTTATTAATATTTAATTTCTAGGCGCATTTTTGCTATAATTTTATTAACTAAATGTATTATAAAATCTATGTGCCATATCTACAAACTTCATAGTTGCATGATATATTCTTACTACTGTGAAGTTTTGAATAATATTATAGAGCAGAATAACAGAACAATAGTATTGGGTGCATGGAAAAGTTTTTCAAAACTAAAAATAATTGATAAGGACAAGGCCATGGAGTGGAAAAATTTTAAAACTTCTCAATTTCGTTTTGATAGCTTCTTAGCTTCTGGCAACAAGAGAAACAATTTAAATGGTTATTGCTAGAGAATGTTGGCATATATACGATTCTTCAGATCCTGATTACTATATTAGCAGAAAACAATAGAATATTAAAATACCTTGAAATAAAAGTCTGCTAAGAGCTACAAGATCTCTAAGAAGCAAGATGTTCCATGATTGCTCCTTGAATAAACACTGTTCCAGCCTAGGTTTGCTCCAAGAAGATGCCTGTATGCATGTACCTTCCTCGAGAGGGAAGGGTAGAAAGCCTCATTTACTAGTTTAAAAGTTACTAGTGGAAAAAGAAGGGAACATTATTCAAAAATCAGTAGAGCATTATTGAACTGGGAACCTTGCAGTAGGAAGCTACTGCCTAGTTGTATACAAATGCCTTATTATTGTTTAATTGATACTGGTACAGTAGTATTACATAAACTATCCAAGTCTTGCATAAAAGTTTAATTTTAAATATAAATTAACCCTTTGACTCCTAAAAGGGCCTAAACCGCCTGCACCATATGGTACTGAGTCAAAGAATTCAATCTTTCTTAAACAAGAAAACTATGTTTCGACTCTGGTTTTAAATCA
>JAOTRI020117144.1:0-12458 GCA_028564885.2 Zoanthus sanctaehelenae | reverse complement strand
TTTACATTTTCATTACTAAATTGTTTCTTTAGAAACACCGACGCAGCTCAAACTAGTTTACTGCTAGTTATTTTTCTGTTATACATTTTAAATGTCCGCGCACAATTAATGAAAACTCAAACGAATAAGTTGAATCGTTTTTTTCCAATGATAAAGCCATTATAATAATATATAATATATTATATATATATCTAAACTGTCAGAAGCTATATTTTTAATCGTTTAAGTTGATCTTGTCTACCCAGTTGAACTTATTTACAAACCATAAAGACCTCACGAAGTAACTTTGGAGGTAATTTTTTGACTGACTATCAGATATCTTTTAATATATTATTTATAAAGTATGTTGTATATCTTGTAAATATATGTAAATATATCTCTGAGAGTCTGTCATGGGGCGCTAGACGTTTAGAAATAAGATTCGCATCTTTATTAACTATAACGCATACAATTAAATGTAGCCTAATGTCATAGTCTTATGTACTTCTTTCTAAAAATTAGTGTAAACAACTGCATAATCTAGAAATTTTCGAGTTCTTTTAATTTTTGTTTACCTGTAACTAAAAAAAGGAGAAGTAAATAAACATGTATTTATATTTAAATCCTAAATAAAATTGCTACATAATCGAGTAATTTCCTAGTTCTTTTGGTTTAAGTTTATTGTAGATTTTTAAGAATACAGATCGATCTCATAAAGTGCAATGTTTCATTTTGTGTCTAACAGGTTATAGATTTTGCGATGTATGAAAATAAAATTGAATTTGTTTAGAAATTATGCAGTATTTAATCTAATGTAATGTCGATGTATTTTTGCGTTTTAGTGATAACAGATCTGCATGCAAGTGTTTTAACTAAGAATTTTAAATCTTTAAACTATTACTAGCTCTAAAGTTAGAATAAAATAACTCTATTTTGATATTTATTTCATATATTATGCTTTAACTCGTCTCTCTATAAGTTAGATGAACTTTCTATTTTCTTGCTAGAAAGCATGGAGGGGTAGCGATTATAGCTAACTACAAGCCGTGATTTCTAGCTAAAGAATAGAAAGTTTATCTAACTTACAGAGGGATGAGTGTAAACAAAATAAATGAATAAATAATTATCTAGACAGCTCACGTTGAGTTAATTACAAAATGACTTGGACAATGGAAATTTTTATTTTATCATTGTTTTATATAAATACCTATATTTAAAGATGTATTTTTCACTAAAATATTTTATTATAAGTTAAAGTTTTTATAATGTCACTTTAACATGTGGAACGTGTAGAGTTGTAATTTTTAGAATTAATATTCTATTTTTAATAAAACTGAAAAAAAATCCATTCTTTTTTGAATTTTTTTTCATTTGAAGCAGGAAAAAGCTGTTAAATTTAATAAAGTTGTGAATCCGTTCCTCAATGTTCTTTCTTTGTTCAGAAACGTTTGAAAGTTAAGTTTACTAGTGTAGCTGAATCGCTTGTTTTCCATAATATGAAAAGGTATTTTAGTTTGAAACCTTCATGGTTTGAAATAACAAAGTTCATGTTTTAACTTAACTTATGAAAGTAGTTATCACTAATGTTTCTGTTTGTAAAGGCATAAAACAGTACAATTTTAATAAAATTTACCAAAAATAAAGAATAAATGCTGATTCTGTGATTTCGCAATTGTAAATTTGTGTTAATGATTTCACCAAACAACTTATAAATGCGTTAACTAAATTTCAGGAATTTCATCTTTTTGTTACTTTACTGTTATATAATTGTGCGTAAAGGTAGAATAAACGTTATCCCAAACTCAGAAAGATTTGCCAAATATGTTTTATAAAATGATAAAACCTAGCTCTCCATTGTGTTTACCATAATATTTGTGACTTCTTGTGCATGTATGTTTTTAAATACTAAATCTTCATTTTGTAATAATAAAAAAATGGTAGTCGTAAAATAGAGTAAAGATAGTCAAGTCTTTCTCTTCTTAAACCTTTTTAACTTCTAGTTATTCTCACAATTTATTACAAGAGCTTATGTATGAAATCTTTAATCTTTGCTTACTACTTTTCGGGTGTAGGGCTATCTGAAAGTGTCGGTCATGGTTCTTGGCCCTGGGGATGAGGCACCGGTAAGTGATGTACGATAACTCCCAACACTAAAATATTGTTTTTGTTGATGTTTCACTTTTATCCTCTGGGGTTAAATCGACCGTAATTGTTTAGTATCGACATTAAATTTTTTTGTCAAAAATTGTTTGAGCTACTTTTTTATTTGTGTGTAGCTTGTGACAGGTTGTCGGCATATTCATCTTGATCAGGCAACCATCATCATTTCTCGATCGTCATCATTTATGCCATCATCATTGATATTATCGTCAATAATGCCATCATCAGTAATGTACAATAATGATAATAATTATTATTAATACAATCATCGTCGTCCCATCATTATCCATTGTATCATCATCATCATCATCATCATCATCATCATCATCATCATCATAAGTAATTCTATCATCGCCATTATCATCAGTTATACTATAATCATTTTCAATTATTTAACAATTAGACGCCGAAGGTGACGTGAATATCGGTGAATAATCACGGACACGAAGTCGAGGTGACTATCGTGATGTTCACAGAGCCTAAGGTGACTAATTGTTTTAGTATAATTGCTAAGGTGATTATTCGAGAAAATGATACGACAATTTAAAAGATTTCCGACTCCAAAACAGCAGCAAACCTGGCCGCCATTTTGTAAACGGAAAGTCGTCATTGCTACAATCACCGCGCGGTGATTATTGGTAGAGAAAAAGAAGTTCTTAACCAATCTTCGCGCATCCTTGCTACAATCACCGCTAGGAATTATCCTAAAATATTATGGTCATCATCATTAGTTACATCGTCACCTTTACCTTTATCAGTAATATCGTCGTTCATTATTTTCTTGGGTTTGTACTATTCAAGTCTAAAAAATGTGTAATATAATTTTTAAAGAACATTATCTTTATAAATAAAGGCGTTTTCGGAGATACTCTCCTTTCTCAGTTATAAAAGAAATAAAACGATTGAGATGTACGAGTTCATCTGGGAATAGCGTAGCGAAGTGTGACGTCACAAAAATTTCTGAACTTGTGAGATTTGTCAAAAACATCCGAGAGATCAAGACTAAAAATGTGTCCTTGCAAAAAATCAGAATATTTGGTGCAACTTGTCGGCAAGATAATTTCGCAGATATGGTCCAATGACTTCATACAAATCCTTCTAAAAATGGCTTGGACCATAAAGTTATTCTCTAAGCTAATTTCATAAGGATTTGTATGGAGTCATTGGAACATAATTGTGGTAATACCTCCACCCTGATGGGTGAAAAAATGCTAAATTTTGGCATGGAGGCATTTTTCATCTTGATCTGTTTGAATACCAAATTAATAATTTCATAAATAAACTTTTTGTGACATCATGACTGCGGTACTCAATTACACTATATGCTAAAAATGTCAACACAAAAAAAAACAAAAAGTGTAAACAAAGAGTCCAAAATTCTAGAAAATAGTAAATACTAAGCAAAATTAATACCGGACAGAACAAACTAGAACAAAGGGCGTGAACAAAAACTTTAAAATTGTAGCATCTAGGTTATACATTCCATATATGTCAAAAGTCTCAAAAATCTAAGCAATCACCACCCTAAATACTATCTACTTTTTACTCCAAAGCAGATAGCAAATCCAATCGCTGTCGAGTTCTTAGAATTTGGTTATTGCACCATTCATCTTATAGCTCTGGTTTTGGATGATAAATATATTCTGATTCACTAATCTGCCTTTTCATGGGATCTTTTAAGCATTTTATAATTATGAGTATGGTGTTCAATGGAGTGTTTGTACAAAGCGCCACGTTCATATTTTAGATTTAATTTCTGATTTATAATTCGCAATATGTTCTTTGAAACGCTCTCCCACACATCTAGCTGTTTCTCCAATATAAAGTCCTTTTTCATCGTTGTTGTCATCATCATTTATGCCGTAATCATCATTATCAGTTATATCATCATCATTAGTAATACCATCGTCACCATCATCACTTATACCATCATCGTCATAATCATCAGTAATTCCATAATGGTTGTTATCATCAACATCATCATCGTAACAATCATCATTAATACCATAATCTTCATCATCATCATTTTCCTTGTCATCAATTATATGATCATTATCATCAGTAATTCCATCATCCTTCTCAACATCAGTAGTAATAACATCATTTGTAGCATTTAACATTAGTGAAACCCAATAACATACTATTTTACATAAGTAATAATTTGAAATATTTTTTAGAGTGGCCGTCAAGGAGAAAATGATGACAATGATGACATTGAATCGTAAGAATTACATCCATGGAAATTTTTTATACTTATATAACAATAAATCTTTAGGTGTAAAAATGACAAGTTATTGACTTTTTCCAGATTTAGCTTAGTTACGGAAGCTTTTCCGTCAGTGAAATAGAAGAACATATTTATATCTTTAAAACAAAGATTTAAACGTATCACAAAGAGCATAAGATTCCTTAATTATTTAAATATTCTATGATTGATTGGAGTGCTAAAATTTAGTTTTCGATACATGCATTGTTTTTTAAATGCAGCTTTAGATGTTACTTTTCTAATTTATTACAAAAGCTTTTCATTTGTTAGCCATAACGTGATTCCTTAGCCGTCGACGATACAAAAGGTAAACGTGATTCGGTGTTCGTCCTTTTAGTATCTCTACTGCGTTGCTTCAGGTTTTTCTGCATAAACGATAGAATTTGTGTTTTAACCGTTTAATTTCAAAGCCCCAATATTTCGAACTATTTCTTATTTGACAACGAGTTACTGTGTTTGATGTGTGTTCCATTCTTGCAGTAATCTACTTCACCCATCTGGTGTAATGCTTCGGCCGGCTACCTTTTCCTTGAAAATTTACAAAGCCGAAGATATCCCACAGAGTAAGTAAACGGTTTTCTGTGTAACACGTATAGACAGCACTTTCGTTATAATTACCACTAATATTAAGAAGCCTGCCTGACAGCCGACGATAAAATGGTACTTGTAAAGGTCACAATGACAGCAGGCATTTCCTTCTAAATCTTCCAGAAATAATAGATTAATAGCTAAAAGATGTGGAAAGCTCTTTTAGCAGCTTTATAAAGACTTGTCAGCATGACATTGCTAACTCTAAGCCAGTTTTAGAAGGATTGGTTTAGAGGTATTTGAAGCTGAAGTGGCAATAACACGGCTACAATTTTCTCCGGCATGCTGACTTTTCGCAAGGCAACATTTTTAAAATAATAATAATAATAATAATAATAATAATAATAATAATAATAATAATAATAATAATAATAATAATAACTTTATAACTTTATTTGTACCTTTGAGTGTACATTTGTTTTTTTTTCTAAGAGAGATTGGAGTAGCTGTTAGGTACAAGCTGCCTGAAATAACCTGGAGGCTACACGAGTCGGGTAGTATTAGAAATCTCACGGAGGCCTATGGCCCTGACAAGAAATTAACATTGCATTTAACTATGAAAATCTCCTATAATGGATGTAGATACCTTATATCCTGGTAACCGTGAGATTTCTAAGACCTGTTTGCCAAAGCAGTGGAAACTATACACTGTACATGAGTGTGAAAAGTATCTTATACTAGATTTTTCTGATACCAAGTCCCATGAGATTTGTTTGTTTGTGGCGTTACGCATTCTCACTCCTTTTGCATCCATTCAAATAGACACGAAGGCCAGTTTTGTAGAAGGCGTTATGGTACAACTAAATAACCAAACTGATATGTGAACAGACTTTACATGCCTCATAGGGCTTAGTATTTGCGAACATTTAGAACCCTATAACGCATTTTTTATCTTTTACATGAAAAGCAGAACCCTTAGTTTGCAGTTGGGACTGCGGTGGATTATTGACTGGCCAACCATGAGAGTTTCTTAGTCGCTTTTGCTTTTTATTAAAAATGTTTGAAAGCAAACACGTAATCAGCGATCCGCTTGAGATTCTAGTTGATCAGTGGTAAGGATCGGCGGATTTTGGTATTAGAGAGCTTAAGCACCGGAATATTTCTTCACGACTTAGGTGAATTCTCCGAGAGAAGACTGAATTGAGAACGGCCTTTTAGCGCCATTTTTAATCTTAAGCAGCGCGCGCTACCACGACGGACGCACACAGGTTAAAAAGGCGCGAAAATAAACGTTGAAGAACTTAGTTGTAAAAAACGATTGTAAAACTTGTTGCACGTACAGCAAGAACATGGAGCAAAAGACAATTATAAGTATTTGTAAGCTAATAGTTTATTTTATAAAAGATTTATTGTCAATCTTTTTGGTGCCTAAAGATATAACTTTGATAAAAAAACAAGAACACCAGTTGCTTAAGCTCTTTTTTGACTTGTTTAACCCTTTCACTCCCAATCAGTTATCAACACTCAATTTCTCCCTACATAACAAATACAAAACAAGTGATTTGGTAATGAGAAAATGAGAATTGATCAAACAAAGCAAACTAATGATGATTAATAATGACGTTCTCTAAAACTTGTTCAATGAAAAGTAAGGCGGCAAGTTGGGAGAACTTAATAATTAATGTGGGAGTGAAAGGGTTAATGGTGTGGCTTTGAGACCTACAAATTTATGCACAATTAGAGTCATAGTTTCATAACAATGCAAATGAATACGTTTTAATTACTATTGGTTCAAAGCTGTTTAGACCTGATTGTTTTCGTCCTATTATCTCTTATATCTGTCTATCCTAATTATCATTTTAGTGGATTCTGGCTTTATTCAGGGAATGAAAAAAGTTTTCAAAATCGGAGAGGTTTGTTCAGTTACTTTTGTCATACATTGTTTAATCTGTCAATTTTATTAGAGGAATATTTTGATCGCAATTTATTTGTAATCTAATCAATTATGGATATTTACAGGACCAAAAAGAGCTGGTTGATCCTTATGTCGTGTTCAACTTTGCGGGGAAAAAGGTAACATAAATAAAAATAAAATAAATGAATAATATGTTTAACGTCAACTGCGAAGGAAGTGGTTACCCATTCTTTCTAGCCAGAGACTAATGTTTAATCGCTCGACGGCTCAAATCTCGGCGTGAGGGTCGAATTTGCAGAGGGAGGAAAACCGGAGTACCCGGAGAAAAACTCTCGAAGTCAGATTGAGATCGACAAATCTCAGCCCACATGCCGATCCCCAGGAATCGATTCCGAGTCATAGAGGTGAGAGGCACGACTGATGACCACTATGCCTTCCTGACTCCCTAGATTAGTAGTTATCTACATAGATTTACATAGATTTGTTACATTTACATAGATTTATAGTTGTTGTAGGCTACAGTTGATATCAACTACTTTGGTGTGCGTAAGAATACGATGAATGTAACTTGTAACCACAGGATAACCAAGTAGACATTAAAATATAAGAGTAACACAGAGTCCCTTGAGGATGGTCGTTTCGAAAATTAAAAAAAAACTGAAAAGAAAAAGCATTTGCGCTATATCATGCGTTAAAGGCGAGAAAGAAACAATCTCAAGGATCCTACGTTACCAAATTTTGCAATTTTGTAATTTCCATCAAAATCCCAGAAAAATGAAAATGAACCAAGAATTGACCTGTGTGAAGGGAATATAGAAGATTAGTAGGGAACACGTGCAATCTTTGCATACTAGAGGAACTCTTGGCAATTTTTTTTTACTTATTAAACTGTAATAAGTATTTCCGAGCATCTTTTACGTCCTTTTCCCCGATTTGAATGAATGATTAAAGTGTAAGCTTATTAAATATTTTCTGTTTGAATTGCATTACTATGCGTTTGTAACTTATTCTGTATGGAATTTACTCATAAAATTTTGGATAAAACCTGGAAATATACTGCAATTTTGTGGGTGCATAAATTGGGATTCCTCCAACCGGCTTGAGAAATAATTAATAAAATTAATCTCAATATAGATGAAATGAATTTTGATTAAAGTGTAAATGTAGATGATTCATAGGTATCTGAACAGACAATGTAGAGAAGCTGTGTCCTAAATTTACTTAATGAACTAGGACAATTAATCCTCGGAATCTATTGTTGTAAGAACTAACATTTATGCAAAACACTTAAATGTTTATGTAAATTTGAGTTACTTCAGTCACTAACAAAGCTGATGGTGGACGGTGGAATACGCCCGAAATATAGTTTACTCCAACAACTTCTTCTCTTTTTTTTATCACAAAACTTATATTAGCCCGAACAAGTATATTTACTTTGAACAACATAACTATAATGCTGCTGAAAAAAAATAGCAAAACAGTTACTGTTCATCATCAGGATACCCAAATTGTGAGCAATCAGTCTACAATTGGTTTCGGCTCCATTAATGATTACGTAGATAATGCATGATTAATGAGGCTGTGTTAGGTGACGTTTTTCCTGTCGAAGGAAGGAAGTTGAATGGATTTTTTCCTTTATGTTCTCTTGCAGATTAAAACTCGAGTTCATTACAACTCTGACCATCCAGACTTCAATCAAGAGCTCCACCTGCCCTTTAGGGTGAGTAAAGGCTATTGCTCCCCAATCCTCCCTCCTTACTAGCTGACCGTGCACAAGATGCACATGGCTGTAATGTTTGAAAACGTATACCGTTTTAGTTTATAAGTGCTTAAAATAAATTCTCAAAAAACACGTTGTTTTTGAAAGTTTTCTGCATTTAGCTTCTAATTTGTGAAATGTTTATAGTCATTAAGGGATGTTCAATGCATTAGTTTGTTGGTCTGCGACTTTTCAATGGTCTCAGTTGGCTCATCTTCTTCTGGTATATGGCGTATTATAGTAGTTGCTTTATAGGCGGTCTTCTTGCTTTGGTTTATAATGCGTCAAGAACTGTTATGATTTTTTCTGTTACAATATTTTTACCTTTATCGCGGACTTAAATCGATACGTATCCAAAATCAGATGTAAAATATATGTTACGTTGTCAACTTAGTAATCGGATTTAAGACTGTTACTATTTTCATTTCATCGATGTTTTGTGATAAGGTTGCTGATAGTAGTATATTACTAAATTATTGTAACGTACCATCAGTGTAAATTATAAAAAAATAATTGCTAATAAAACTACAGTGAATTGATTTAACAAACAACAGCAGCCTCAGCTCTCGATCTATTTGTGCTTGTTTTCAGTGTGGGACATTTTCCTTCCTCCAGTTGATTTATTTTTAATTTGTTTTCTTTTACAATGTTTTCGTATTCAATGTGTTGCATACTTCCCCGTGTTTATTTATTTTATTTTTGTAATTCTTGTCTCGTTTCTTTTTTTTCAGTTCCCTTCAATGTGTGAACGTCTTAAGATACAAATTTATGATTGGTAAGTAGATTCCAACAATTAACCTTTAAAGGTTGCTATATTGAAGATCCTGGGATAATTTCTTGAATAGTGCGATTTTATTTGACAATTAAAGAAGCTTAAGCCGTGCATTACTCTGTGATAATACACGACGGACATTTGGTAACACAAGGGAAATGTAGAAAATACGAGCCGCAGGCGGGGTACTATGGCATTGAGAACATGTTGTATTTTATCTATGAATATATTATTTTCCGATCTAAAGAGGAAAACGATTTTAAAAGTGCTTATAAAATAAAGCTGATATAACACGCTCTCTAATTGGCTGTGCAGCGTTGTTTTAATTCTCAATAAAGCCACAGTGTGGTTTTATCTTGTTTTGACTCGTCTCTAGCGGAAGCCTATTTTATAAAAGAAATGAAAAAACTCGCCCTGCTTGCTCTGTTCAGTTATAGAAGCACTTGTGAATTTTAAGTTCACTCGAGAAGAGCAAGAAAAACTCGTCTGCGGCTCCTTTTTCTTTCAGCACTTCTTTCGTGAACTTAAAATTCACGCGTGGTTCTATAACTGAACAGATCCGCGGGTTCGTTTTTTATTTCTATAATATTTAATAGATTGAGGCAGCTAATCATATCGTTCATGTAGTTTTCATTCTTCATATTCCTATGAAAACCAATCAAAAGATAGGTACTATCTAAATTTGTAATTAGCATTGTTAGAATTGGGCGCACGTGGTTGGCGCAGTTGGTAAGATCTCTGCTTTCCAACCACAAGGTCCCCTGTTCGATCCTGGCACTTTGCCGAGAATTGAATATTTGTATGACCTTCTTTTCCGCCTAAGCCAACTCAGCTTTCCATCCTTCCATGGTAGGTAAATGAGTACCAGCTTCTGCTGGGAGCTAACCTGCGATGGATTAGTGTCCCGTCCAGTGGGAGTCAAAGTCTCTCATCCGCTTAATGCTACAAAAACCGGAGAAAAGCTCGAGAATTGAACAAGATTGGGAAGCGTTAATCTAACTCACGCACTAAATGTGTTTACTTTTCGTTTCTATATAGGGATCGATTAACTAATGATGACTGTGTAGGAACTGCTTATCTTCCAGTATCGACAATCTCAGGACAAGGAGAAGAAGGTACGTATGGATTAGCAAGAAAAGATTTTCATTTAGATTAAAGATCTTGCAAATGTACAGGAAGTTTTTGATCAACCGTATACTAAGGTTGAGCACACAAAATTGTTTGCCTGAATGACAAACTTTGGGATGGAGAGATAAGGAGAGGGACGGGGGGGAAAGATGGGGGGTTTGAGGGACATGGCCACCTACCAGTAGTTTTTAAACTGATCTTTAATATCGTCCCTAGAGTTTCTCCATGGGGTTGAAAAATGATCTCATTCTACTCACAACAAACACTGTGTTATGAAAGCACAACTGGCCATTCCTTATCATCCAAAAAAATGAAGACTGATTATTAAAGACCACTGCATTCGGAAGAGATCTAGCTCGCTTAGTGTATAAAGCTCCAGTTTATATGGTATTTTAAATATTAATGTTTAAATTATTTGTTCACATTCTTTGTCTTGTTTAGATTTGCTAAAGATAAAATACAAACGATTTAAACAGCAATAGCGATAAATTAACGTTGAAGATAGTGATTAAACATGTAGCCATCACTTGTGCAACCAACGAGATTTACCAGATGAGGATTGAGACAAATACAGGCAAACAGACAGACAGATAATAGCTAGATAGATAGATCTATTAAACAGCAGGATGGAAATCTATATAGATTAGTTAATTAATCTATCTATCAATCTATCCGTCAGCCAGTGGGCTTAATCATATAATACATCTGTATACAAATGTTTTGCAATTGCTTTATCGCATTTCAGGATTTCTTCCAACTTTTGGACCATCTTTTGTTAACTTGTATGGCTCCACGAGGGAGTTTTCTGATCTCCCAGATGAATATGAAGATCTCAACTTGGGACTCGTAAGTTGCTTGAGTATAAAAGTATTAAAGATAACAGGTATTTCTTCGAGACAGAAGTTCTTGGTTACCGTATGCTGTACTTGTTTCAGTTTTTCCCTTTATTGTCGTTTTAATAAAATGTAAAGCTACCTCGACTTGTAAATTGCTAACTGAATTCCCTAACAGCCCACTTGCGAATTACGCTCTTTTTCATACAAGCAAAGCCATCATACAGAGACTAAGTTCGAACTTCTTATATATTTACTGTATTTTTAAGAACTCGCCAGACTTTTTTTATAAAACTTTTTATCTGTAGCTTTACCTTCATTTCTTGACCACAATCTTTGCCAGTATGTCATTGGTCTCAGACTGATTTTGAAGAAAACAAAGTGGTTTGAAATGCGAAAAAAAAACAAGTTTGAAACAATATAAACACGGGTTTTAAAAAAAGTAAATTGCCTTGTAAAAACTCAATAAAAATAAAAATTAGTTTTTTGTTAATGATATCAGTTCTTCTCATTTACCAATATGTAATTAGTTGCACTGACGATGGCAGTAGTACTGCCGAAACATGTATGAAATACTAAAAATCGTGCTGTTTATAAAGTTTTGAAAAATTGATTTGCAACATAAGCATAAAGTTTCTGGAATTTTGCAAGAGTAGTTTCTTCTCGAATTAAGAACTATTGTGCAAAAGATAATTATTGATAACACATGTGCATGCGTTTTTTACTACGGTTTTCAGCTAAAAATGGCGAGTGAGGACACGTTGGTAGCGCTCATGAATTATCAAATGCACCAGGTTGTGATTTGCTTTCAATCTTTTTAAATTCAGGGCGAAGGTGTAGCTTATAGAGGCAGAGTCTTACTGGAGCTGGAAACGAAACTAGGTGTTACTCCTCAGGAGACAGAGGAAGATCTCCAGAGTCACGAAATCATCAGAGTACAGGTAACAGTAGCCAATCAATATGGCATCTATTGAATGTCATAACAGCCCTTGAGATTTACGGTCGTCCTTTTTTTGGCTGTGACGGGATTCTCAGAAACAATTGCAATTTAATATTTTTTCTCTCGCCCATTCCCTGTGTTAGTATACATTTTATATGATCATATTTTATTGACTGCC
>JAOTRI020117133.1:0-12458 GCA_028564885.2 Zoanthus sanctaehelenae | reverse complement strand
CACAACTGTTTTCTATCAGCAGATAGAAAACAGTGACAGAGCCAATCAAATTCACAGATTCACAATAGAACATTGTACATTTATACTAAAACTCGATAAACTCATAAAGTTGCTATTTCTTGCATTTGGGAAGTTACTGAACTGAAACTTATTACTTTTTAAAACTTTGTCTTTGACTGCAACATCAACTAATTAAGTTCACTGCATTGCAAGGCGCGCCTTACACAACGAACTTCAAGCAAGAGTCGAGTTTGAACAATTTAATCAAATAAATACATAAAATTAAAATTGCATATTAAGTTCGAATAGAATGACACAGAAATAACAAACTGAAATAATTCATGGAAAATGATTTTAAAAAGATAGAATTCTTAAAACTCAATAATTTTCAAAGCAAATACAAAACGAAGCTTTTACTGAAATTTATCAAAAGCTGAAAATAAATCGCAAATTAAAATCCGCAAATACCTTGCTTTAGACAGCATGTCCTATATATGGCCGGGAAGTTAGCTCAATTTTTCAAAAAAAAAAAACATTAGAAGATCGTTTCAACCAGCATTTGAAATGTTTTCTCACGCCGCCATCCCCCATTGAGTAAGCACCGAATCGCCATCTTGAAGATTTCTTGTCAAAAGAAGTCAGGAATCTGTATATTTTCGCTCCAAATTCTTTTGCACCATAAAACGAACCAATTACAACAATTAAAAATCCGGTATTCAGTTAATCTGGGAATAGATTGAGTTCCATTTTTAAAAAATCCAACAGAAAAACTGTTTAAAAATGCCAAATGTCCCAAACTGCTTCACAAGAAACCCAAACTCAGCAAACGCATCTAAAACTAAAAGGCGGGAAAACTGTTGGTCGTGCGCCCAAAAGCCCGCCAAATTAAATAACTTGAGTTTATACTTTGATAAAGGACAACTAAATCATTGAATTAAATCACTGATTAGTTTTAAGAATTCATCATTTCTATAGTCGGAAACTTTTGTATTTCGGCCATTTGCAAGCAATCGAAAAGAGCAAAAGATGTATGGTTGTAATTCAACCGTGTGACTGTCACTGATGTGTTCTCTATATATCGAGGTCACCTGATCGATTTTGACCAATTGCATGCGCAGGTTTTTTCCAGCGAGTGAAGGTTGCTTATAAAAAGAGCAACAGATATCAGACACCTCTGTATTGACAACTAATGTCTTGTACTGGAAGTGTACTGAAGAGCAGACGTTTGGACCGTTTGCCTTCATCAGAGCAATTGATGATGAAGTTAATTAAGAAACTGACAATTAAATACTAGGAATGGGGTACTCAATCTTATATCGGTACGATAGTGAAGGTCGTCACAATTTTTCCTTTCAAATAAACATATTAGGTATTTTGTTGAAGGGGGTTCTAAGGGGCAAAATAGGAATTTGGATCGGCCAGGTTTTACCATGAGGAAATGGATTCTAGCCGCTGGCACTGAGATTTGGTCACAGAGAATGAAAAAAAATGACGACAATCAAAAATGGAAATCGGCCGTATTCGAGCACTGCGAGATGAGTTCTAAAAACAAATGGGCTTGGAGATGGGATTGGTAACCGTCCCTCCCCCCTTCCTTTCCCGTCCCTTTCTTCAGGGCCCTCTTGAAGCGGCTTTTGTATAACAAGAAAGATTTATTTCTTCTGCTTTTTTCTGTTGTATTCATTAAAGTTATCAAAAGATAAACTTTAAAAACAAACAAATAGAACTTCAAATGATTATTAATTATAAAGACATTAAATTTTTGTATTTTTGGGGAAACGTTTCTATATTTCCCGCGACCAGCATTGCATTATCCATTTACTCTCAAGTATACCAGCTGGTCAATGTGCTTGCTTATAGCATTCGTAGATATCGAAGATGGTAGAAACTATTACATAAAAAGTATCTTTGAGGTTTTTAACAGGTGCTTAGATAGAACATATGGAAGGACGTGGTTGGTAAGATATCTGCTTTCCAACCACAAGGTACCCAGTTCAATCCCGGCGCTTTCCGAAATTCGAATATTTGTGTGGGGTGGGGAAGTTGTATGTTTTTGACCTGTCTATTGTTGCATGTTTTTTCTCCCCTATCTATTGCGTTTTTTTCACTCAAATTACATATATTTTTTTTGAATTTTTTTCTCTGTATGGATTTTTTGTTTTTGCTTTGTTTTTCCCCACCCACCCCTTCACTTTTCTAATGGTTCCATCCCTTACCTGAGTACCTCTTGCATTGACAGGTGTTCCACGTGTCAAGCTTGTTAGCGGATCGTCTAAAGAAGTGTTTGTGGATAACACAGTAGTGCTTAGGTGTGAAGTATTGTCACAGTCCACTGCTCAAATTATTTGGTCAGTTCAAACCAATACACAGAACAGAACATTAGATCCAAGTAAGACCTTGGGTAGCCATAGATATCACATCCACAACTGCGGACAGGAGCTTATTATTCAGTACGCCGAGATATATGATAGCGGAAGGTACATTTGCACGGTGAAAAACAAACACGGGTCAGTGGAGCAATCTTCAAGTGTTAAAATAAGAGGTAATGAATCGAATAGACGCTTTTTTATAAGAACTACAATGAAGCTCAGATTGGCCAAAAACTAAGTACAATTTAGCAACAAGCTCAGGCTGAAAGAAAGAAAATGTTTCTAGTTGAAACTTTACCGATTCTTGTAATTTTCTTTTGAACAGTTATGCACAGTAAAAACACAGATAGATCTAGTAGTAGTGTTTATCACTTATACTATTGTCCCAAACGATACACGTATTCCTATGGTCATGTGATACTAAACGTCCTCAGACGATGAGCACTGATTTTTACTGCTTTGCCTTTTTGTTTCGTTATTTTTCAATATCTCAAACATCTCACGCTACAAAATTAAGAACAATGAGTCTCGGCAAAATTTACTGGTTCTTATAAAAGAAGAGTGTATCTGAAGATGTTTAGATTGAGGAAGATGGCGCCTTTCTTTCATGGGCCCTCACTCATCTGGAGAGAGTCGCTATTTCGTGCTATTGGACAAAGTGTTTTAGTAATCGTCCGACTATTCAAACAGAAAAGTAATGATCAAAGTTAGCAATTGCAACTTGAAGAAATAATTATGCAAGACTAAACCGGAAGAAGGCATTTACGCGTTATTGTGAGAACCTTTAACTCGTTCCCTTCGTCACTCCTGATAGCTTTAATATAAATCAAAGCCGTTTCCCAAACTAAATATTACGTTTTAAATCGCCCAACCTTTTAAGTACGTGCCTGTGATTCTACGATGTAAAATATAGACATCAAATACTGTGATAAAAACAGCTGTCTGTGATTGAGTTCGAGCTTTTACGATTTTGTAAAGAACAAAGAAACGACAAATGTCACAAATCAATGCATTTTTTCAATTTCACAGTCTCAGGGGTGGGGGCATTTGGTCACAAATCCATCATAAATGGTGCGGCATTTGATTGGAAATCTTGTCCCGGGGGTAGGGAATTTGAGCATAAAAATTTCAAAAGTTCAAATGCCCATGAAGGTGACCCAGGGGGATGTTTAAGCTTCGATTTGATCGAATAAATATTTTCGTGGGATGCCTGTTGCAGGCCACAGTGAGATTTGTCCCAGAGTTCTTTTTTCATTATCGAAGCATATCGACAAATTGTTAACCTTGTGATTTGATTGGTTATTAATGAAATACACACCATAGCTGAAATTGCTCGATCTTATTGGGTTTTCCTTGGAAGTGGAAGCACATGCAAGATGACATGAATTCGACAGTACGAAATAGAAGTATCGTGTTATTGTCAAACATTCTGCATTTTTATGGAAAGAACTACACAGTCAGTTTCTGATAAGAATAATTTTGCGATTGTACGACTCTGGAATAAAAATTCTATTCTCCATATTTAAGTTATTTCAGCTAGTCTAATTAATACCCTTTTGAAACACCAGTCAAACAGTCTGACCGGGTTTCTTCATCACTTTCTGATGTGATGTCTATGTATGGCTGATCCAACAGTTACTATAGACGTTTCACTTTACTCTAACTTCTCAATTCATTCCAATGGCTCGCTCCGTAAAGCATCCCACGGCATCACCTCTAAGCATCTTTTTCAGTCTGCATTTGCTAACTTTGAGATAGTTTCCATATTGGGGCATACTTATCATTTTGTGCATGTAGTTTTGTCGCGTGTAATCATTATTAGGGTCCATGTAAGGGTAGTACGCCCCAATACGGAAAATTTACCGACTATAGTTTATCTTGAAAACTTAACAACAGCTTGCCTCCTACACATAATATTAAGTTTTAGTGTACGAGTTATGGGTGATACTTAAGCATTTTTAAATGTTTAAGATGAACCCTTTGTCCTCAAGGGCCACAGGTAAAAAGCCTTTCGGGGTTTGGCTTCACCAGTTATTTACCCATAGACTTTATCGACAACGGATCTAATTGTTAATTTATTATTCATTAATTCACTTATCACTCATTTATTTGTTTTAAAATGCAATGCAATAATTGGAAGTTGCTAACAGAGATTTCTATACTATTCTTCACGACAAACAGCAAGACAAGATGTCGGTGAGGCTTTAGTAATAGCCAACGTGCAGTTGGAAGATGGCTCTTCCCAGGCCACTGTTGGTAGCGATATTTCGATTAGCTGTCATCTATATGGAGTGGGGAGAGTCCTGAAGATATGGTACAAAGACGGTAGACGAATCAGTGATGATCAAAAACGCATTATTTGGGATAGCAGCGGATCCTCATTACGTAAATTACACAAGATATTTAGACTTTTTATACACAACGTCTCTGTCGAAGACGAAGGAATGTACACTTGTATTGCCAGATCTGACTTGTTCCCTACCTTAATCAAGAAACATTTTTATTTACAAATAGGTGAGCCTGTATAAAGTATTCTAGTTTATTCACATATAGGTACAGAGATTTACCCACCAAAGTCACAGTAAGTAAAAAACCTACTGTCTACTGCCTAGGTAGTCAATTAGGAGAACGAAGGACAAAATTTCACCGAGCAAAAATTTCGATCTTCCAATCTGAAACACGAACGAAAATTATCATTGCTTACGAATGAACGTACTGAAGTTTACGTCATCCTAGAGCGGCCGCATGCACTTTCTGTTTTCTAGTTTGCTTCCTTACCTTTCATTAGCTTACATGATTAATAGTTTTCAGTGTGTAAAGAGATTTATTATCTCTTCTTGTTGTTGATGAGCGATTTTACATTGAAACTATTTTGCACATTTTATCGCCTTGTTTGTGAGAATTAAATTTGTTTGCAACACAAAAAAGAAACCTTAGTACCTATGAAATATTGCTATGCTCACTCGTCCGTTTTCTGATATTTCCAACTTGTGAATATAAATCGTACGCGTGCATTTTCCATGAAGACATCTCTTTTTATGTCAATCTATACAATTGTTTTGAACGATTAAAACCAGATTAACAAGGTTCGTAACATGTCGTCATGTAGCCTGCAACAGTTGGTTGTGCAGAGTCGATACTCGGTAGTACACGTTGTTATGATTTAAAAGATCGTAATTGTCTGCTGCGTCCCTAGCTCAGTAGACGTTCTGCCTCAGTTCACAGTCGCCTTGCTTTATTCAGTTCCTTGCAATAAGCGGGAAGAAGTTACATTTTGCTTTGTTTTGACGTAGTCACAGGGCCGGATACAAGGAGGAAGGTCCTTCTATATTTTTAGCAGAAAAATTTTAACTCGTTAGTTCATTTTAATGTTTACAGACCTCTGAGGTCTTGTGCACTTTAGAGTGTACACTCTTTCGCTCAGGGCTACGTTCCCAATTCCTATAATTTTTTCCAATTCTGGATCCGGCCCTGGTATAGTTGCTACTTTCAGTAATCATTGAAGGATCTTATTTTTTGTGCTTTTGAAAACAATTTTTAATACTTAGAACACAAATTTAGTGATTTAGCTCATCTTGAGCTGCTCTTTCCATTGCCGCCGTTTAAATCGCGGTACCATTAACAATTGATTGACACAAACAAGAGTTTTTTTTAAAGTAATATTGAAAGATGCTCATAAACGGTAATTGAATAATTTATAATTGTTAATTTACGCAGGAGAAGATAAAGAAACTGATGACCACGATTCAAATGTCACAATTCAACACAATTCGTATGTTTGTGAACAGAACGGTGTTCTAAGGACGCCTTCGGCAAGACCAGGTTGGTGACATGCAACGTCAGCTGTTTTGTATTTAGTGACCTTTTATTAGATTTAGCTCTAAACCTAATTAAAAATTATAAAATGTTTTATTTAAAACGTATAGTAAAGCTGAAAATATGTAAAAAAAGATTGTAAAACGTCATTGAAAACAATGAAAAACAACGTTTTCGGTGCCGCTGACCATCTTGAGGTTACACTATTGTAATTGTATACACGTTTTAGCAAAGTAATTTCTATGGAAAACATAATTCAAACTAAATAAAATCTTTCCTCAACCTTCTCAAACTTTCATTTTAGAACCGAATATTATATTTTAATGTCATGTACTAGCAACGAATAGGCAATGCACAGGATCAGTGGTTCAAGTCTACTTGAATCAAGGATGTCTTTAGCAGTTCAGTACACACGATACATGCGATCGGCGGTTCAAATCCACGGCCACAGAGTCCGCATTAATATAAGTATAAAAGTGTATTTTACAGGTTAATCAAAGGTATCCTGTGGTAACCTCTTGGAGTAAGTAGGATACTGTGAGCTGTTGTATCTTTACTGTTAGTCATTTATTAATATACTGTAGCGTGATCAACCACATGTGCTAGTTTGCCGAAGTCATGTACCGAACACCGAAATATCACGTGACATGATGAACGTCTTTCATTGGTAGCCGAATAAGAGCATTCTTAACGACCATTTAACGAATGCATGAATACGTCTGCTGAACTTGAGACGATCGGAAATCGATTTATTGTTTACGCCTAACATCATGATTCCCGAATCATCCCGATAACTCTCCAGGGCCCAGTTGTTCAAAAGCCGATTAGCACTAACCCAGGGTTAAATGTTTAACCCACGAACTTGTTTCCAATCTTACAAGGAGAAATTTTTGCTGTAATTTTGGGATTAACAAGAGTTTTCCTAGAAAAATCCAAGCAGCATTCATAAATAACCGTTTACATTTTCTTAAAGAAGAAATTCCTTTTTCAATTTTTTTTAACCCAGGGTTAGATTTAACCAGCCTTTGAACAACTGGACTCAGGTGCTAACAAAAATGACTCCAAATGCGTTCACTGCAACACCAATTTACTCTTCTTCCATTACATTACCAATACAAATACATCAAATGCCGAAAACAGAATGTTCAGTATTGCCACTAAATAGTGTTCTCGTCGCACTCACTTTTTGATACAATATTTCTTAGGACTTCCTCAAGTCAAGTTGCCTGAAAGTTCCCTGATGGAGGCCTTTGAGAAAGAAGTGATTACACTCAATTGTAATGTGAGATCCCATTCTTCTGCCCATATCACTTGGTTGATTGATAATGCAGTGGATGAGAAGGAACTGGTGCCTGGAGAAAGCTTTAGTGATGATAGATATAGCATTCACAACTGCGGGCAAGAATTACATATTCAGTATGCACGGATATCAGATAGTGGAAAGTACATTTGCACGGTGAAAAACGCGGTGGGATCGGTAGAACACATTTTTATTCTTAAAGTTACAGGTAAGATTTTTGTTTGGTTAGAACGAGTCTTCTTTATTTCAATTAAGTGTATAATAAAAGAAATTTTTTTTTGCTGCCAGGAACTGAGCCAAAACACAGTTTAATGATTTAGTGTTTCAAGCTTTTAAGCCACTGAACGCTGGAGAGTCTTGCACTACAGTGCATTGAATGTTGTCTGTGAGTTAGAAATAAAATTATTTGGTTTCTTTGTGAAAAAATATGACAATTGAAACTACTTATGTCCATAGTGACAAGTTAATATTTCTGTTAAACAAAGGTGCGATATGCAACATGAATACGTGTGCTTGGATTTCTTATGTCTGGCACATTTCGGCATGCTTTGCATTTTAGTTTACTCCAGGTTTCTATGTTCTGCTAGAATGCAAAATTGAAGAATAGTACATTGCTCAAGCCCGTTAATCGATTTTGATCAGCAACTGAGACTGCGCAAAACAGACGTTTCTTCCATATTGTCCTGTAGCTAGGAAGGGTGTTTGTAACTCAGACCTATTTCCTCTCTGTCGGTCGGGCCATACAAGCCCCACTCCAAATTCCTGGCAACTCAACAAAGCGTTGCTGGTCCCGCTCCCGGGAAAAATGCCCGTTACCTCCTCCCTCCGCTATGTTGTGGTCGGCGGGGGCGTGGTCTTAAGTGACTGGTGCATTAGAAATAAGGTGACAGTTGGATCTCATTCCCAATCGGCTCTTAAGTAATGCCTGACATACCTATGTTATATCTTCTGCAGTGTTTTGGCCTTCGAATATTAAATAATTTTTTTCATCGGTAACTTGCAACTTGATTAATAACCGCATTCCACAAATTTCGGGAAAAACATTAAAGTTTACTAATTTGTTACTTATCGGTAACCACCGTTTTGCTTTCTCTATTTTATTGTAGCTTATTCTGAAGATGTTTTTGTAATAAATCTCCAATACACTTTTTTTTCATAAGAGAGCCCCAAATGTTCTTAAACATATTTTTAAAACATCTTTACTGATTCTAGACAATATAAATAAGATACACGTACCGTATGTGGTACTTTTCTGTATACATCGATTTGTACATGTACTTTGTACTGCATCGAATTTTAAAATACAGTAGCTGGTACGAATGAAAACGTAATGTTAAGGAAACGTTGTAACGCATGAACTAACATGACAACTGTAATTTTGGTAAATAAAAAAGTCAGCCAATAAGCCCAAACAAACTTTTTAATAACAATGTATGAATAATTTTATCATAAATAAATCTTCTTCACCTTTTCTCAGCCTCTGCATGTTCTTAACATGCTCTTAAATATTTGGCGATCTTCAGCTTCATGTTTTTATAGGAAAAGAGAGTATGCAATGTTTATTTTTACTGTGGTTTGTGTGATGATCCCGTCCTTCCTCATTTTACCGGCCATGGGTGTCTCTCGAACTTAAAGGAAACTTGGCAAAATCTGACTGTACCTTTTACAAAGAGAAATAAAACTATCCCAGTGTTGTATTATATATCTGTTCTAGTACTGAGAGAAGTGCAAGATGTGGAATATACTTGAGACGTTCTGATTCCTACTTGCCTATTCCATACTCCATTCTTGTTTCTATTTACAATTACTTGTACATATCTGTTTTACTGAGGGTGAAATAAATGTTCTTATCGTTGTTGTTTTGGGATAAACGTTAAGACTGTTTTATTTTGTTTATTCATGTTAGGTAATGAATCAGAAATTCCACTTACTACAGATAGCGATTTCAAAATAAGCATGAGCCGTAGACGAAGTTCAGATGTTGCATCTCCAGTCATCATTATGTTATCAAGTGCGCTGGGCTTAATGTCTTTGCTGCTTTGTGTGATGGTCGTTATGTGGCTCAAGTCAAGACATCAGTCAAAGTTTCGTCCCTGCACGCCAGAAAAGCTTTAAAAAGAATTGAAACCTACATCAACTCTTTTTAGATAAAGTTCTCATAGGTGTGAAATCAGTATTTAAACCTGTTTATTTCTCCAAGAAATTCGAGTTTGAATGTGTGCGTTTTGTTTAATCTTTAGCCCACATTCGGTGAAAATGTTTCATCAACAACGACTTTATTTGTTTATAGTTTTGAAAGGGAAAAAACGTACGTGGCGTTACTTTGGCGATGGGCTAATATTTGAAACATTAGCTTTGTGCCTCCCTTCAAGCCGATGATGCACATTTATAACCAAAATTTGATTAAACTATATGGAAGAAAACTAGACAAGACTTTCGATGGCTTACAAATAAATGTTGTTAAACAGAGTTTCTGAATGTAAATTGACTTCTACAATTTAACCAACCGTAAAACATGGGAGCGAGAGTTAGAGTAATTTTGCAATTTTTATGATAAAGGAAATTCATTCACGCGAGGTTTTCACGTTATATTGCCCTTTGGCTAATTAGGATATTAGTAGCGTATGTTTTATTTTCTATCTGATACATTAAGATAAATTAAAATTCTGGTTGATATTTTGGCTGCACTTAACTTCTACCAACCCATCTGATGTGAGATGTAAATTACCTCTGTATTAAAGTGCGTGTGAGTTAGCTGTGTCTGGACCTTCCGACAGTGAAACCATGTACAACCAATTTATAGTTTAATGTTTATCCTCAGTGGAAGAAATTATTTCAAACGGAACTCCTTTGAGTTTCAAAAACACGTACCTTTACACCACAATGGTTAGAAACTTTACATGCTGCATGTTTTCCTCTTCTTCTAGACTTTTCTCTCTCATTTGCATTCCCAATTATTTCCATATTTATAATCACGCAACTAACCGTTCCGTATATATAAACAAATACATTTACTTCACTCTGTTTGATAGTATAAACATCTCGAAGCAATATACGTGACGAGGAAACATATTATACTGATCATCCAGAAATGTAGCTTGTGTAGCAAGCGTTTCCGTTGCAAAAAAAGCGAGAGGTGGGGCCTCCCCCACCCTCTCCTCTCGCTGTTTTGCTCTCGCTCCAATTTTTTCGCGCCCACTAATAGAAAATTTGGCCAAAAACCGACGGAAACGCTAACAACGCAAGCTACCGGAAATGTAACCCTTGTCAGGGGTGGGGTGTGGCTGACCCGTCATTAGCACAGAAAGCACGTGCGCGTTAATTTTAAATATTTTCATCAAAACACTAGAAATAGAGAGCTTATGTGATGAAGTTACAAAAATATAATTTGTGAATTTACAATATTGTAATATTAGAAAAGAAAAAATAGATTAAGCATAAAATTTAGCCATTTGTCACCATCCAGTGATGGGCTTGGTTAATCGAAAAACTGAAAATAGTGCACGACCAGTGCTCTAAAATAGTGCTCGAAAAAGTCGGCGAGCCGAGCTAGGACGATATTTTGCTACTATGGACTGGCGTTTGTTGTTTTCCTCAGCTAGCGGCTGCCAGGATATGCTTGACATTCTTCACAATGTCATTCATACTGGCCTTGACATCCTCATGCCTGTTAAAAGAATTCGTGTCAACACGTCTGATGTCCCATGGATGACGCCCCACCTAAAGTCGCTGATTTTAAAACGACAGAAAGCTTTTCGTGAACATGGTACGGAATCGTCTATTTATAAGTTTTATAGGAACTCTGTAAATCGTGAAAGAAAATCATCTAAGGCCTCCTTTTATAAAATCAAAGTCGAGCACATGAAGAATGAAAATCCAAAGTTGTGGTGGAAGGAAGTTAAACGCTTATGTGGATCCCTTTCTAAATCGAGCAACATCACCAATCACATCCACATTGAAGAACTTGAGGATTGTGACAATCATGAACTTGCAAACATCATTAACCAGGCTTTCCTTGAACCACTTGAAGAATATCGCTTGGAACAGCCGCTGACCAAGGTCGCTATAAACACTGACTCGCCTAAGCTGCGTGAGGTATCCGAGCTGAGAGTAATGAAGCTGATGGCCACACTTAACCCCTCGAAGGCGTGCGGCCCAGATGAGATTCCTAGTTGGCTTCTCAAGGAGTATGCAGAGTTATTGGCTCTCCCAGTCTCTAAAATCATCAACTCTTCATTTAAAGAACAACGTCTTCCGAAGATCTGGAAGTTTGCCAACATCTCACCGCTGCCGAAGACAAAGCCGGTGGAGGATCTTAAGAAGCATCTTCGCCCAATTTCCCTCACTCCCTGTCTCTCGAAGGTTACTGAAGAGTTTGTAGTTGTCGATTATGTGAAACCTGCCGTTCTTAAAGTCCTCGACCCAAGCCAGTACGGTGTAGTTCCGAAGTCATCGACAACTCAGGCGTTGATACACATGCTTCATCACTGGACCGAGGGATGCGACGGCAACGGGGCAACTGTTAGAGTAACACTTTATGATTTTAAGAAAGCTTTTGATCTTATAGATCATAGGATTCTTGTCCGAAAGTTATGCAAATTAGATCTGCCGACTGAAATAATAAATTGGATTATTGATTTCTTAAGTGATCGTTCCCAGAGAATCAAACTCTCAGAGGGGTGTTACTCCGAATGGGGATCAGTCCCTTCTGGAGTACCCCAGGGGACGAAACTAGGCCCGTGGTTGTTTTTAGTGCTCATCAACGACTTAGAAATTAATAATGGTAATATTTGGAAATATGTTGATGACACAACTACATCTGAGATCGTTGTAAAAGGAGCCAATAGTAATTCCCAACTTATTGCAAACACTTTCACGCAGTGGTCTTCTGAGAATAAAGTAAAACTTAACAGCGATAAATGTAAAGAGCTTAGGATATCATTTGCAACGAACAAACAACAATTCGCACCTAT
>JAOTRI020117124.1:0-12460 GCA_028564885.2 Zoanthus sanctaehelenae | reverse complement strand
ATCAGCAGATAGTAAACAGTGAAAGAGCCAATCAAATTCACAGATTCACAATAGAACATAGTAAATTTATACTAAAAATTATTAAGACTGAAAAAAATTGTCTAATATAAAGCATATAAAACACCAAACGTTTTCAACTTTTAAAAAAGTTATCATCAGGGTTCTGTTTGCCGCGTAAAATTCAAATTTTTTTATTTTATGTTTTTAAGTTATTCCCTTTGGGAATAGAAAAATTGGATGAGCTTAAACCTTTTTGTTTAAAGATGGATTCTTTGCTGCTATCATTAACGCTTCCATGATCTTTCTTTTCCCCCATTGTCATTCAAGTAATTACACACCGTGTAAAAGAAGTTTTTACAGCCTTAATAATTTTTATCAAAACTCCAGTTTTATGGACTGAGCGTCGGGTTAGAGTATTTTGAGGTTTTTGTATAACTTCATTATTTTAGTACACAGTTTTTAAGAGAAATTGTAACCTTTTCAGAATAGGCAACTTTTTTTTCAATATTTTTAGTATTTTTACTATACAGTCGTTTACCTGTTGTTCTTGTTGCGTCAGGTTAGCATAGTGGTCGTCAGTCGCGCTTCCACTCTCTGGGACCCGGGATTGATTCTCAAATATACGCAACAATATTTTCAAAAAGTCAGTATTTTGATCACAAAAAGATGATGCCATTTCTAGAACTTGTGAGTTGTAGTATCATGCAGGCGATGTCGATGATACGCTAAATGAATTTCATGGCGTTTGAAACAGCTCTAAACAATAGGTTCATGTAGGCCTTTTCCCAGAGAGTAGAAGTTAACCCTTTCACTCCTAGTTGAATTATGAAATTCTCCCAACTTGAGACCATACTTTTCATTGAACAAGTTTGAGAGAATTTCACTTTTAATCATCAGTAGTTTGCTTTTTTTGATCAATTTTCATTTTCTCATTAACAAATGTCATATTTTGTATTTGTACAATGTAAGGAGAGAATGAGTGTTGATAACTGATTGGGAGTGAAAGGGTTAAGTATGCAGTGCTCTAAGCTTAGTTACTTTGTAAGTCGCCTTTTGACAGCCATACTCTTTAAAAAGGTCGCCAAGGATATCAATTCGGTTGCCATATTTTCTTCAAAAGAAGATTTTTTGTTTTTGATCTTGTGATTGTAAGTCTGGAATTCAACTAAAAACAACCTCATGGCAAAGAAGGAGGTCGGCAAACTGGCAACCATTCTGACAGTTTTGGTCGCCCGTTATTTAATCTAATCGCCATGGCGACAAAAACGGACGCAGATTGGAGCACTGGTATGGCTTAATTAAAAAAAACAACAACCAAGGATTACTACGCTCAAAGAACAATATTAAGTGTACTTTTGCTGCACAGCTTTGTTGTTTTCAACAGTGATAGTTTTCGGGGATTTTTCAGGTTTGCATTTATTTTACAAAAATCCAAAGTTAATCCAGAGATCTACAATACTCAGAATGCTTATGCAAATGTTTCTGCGACCATGCAAAATCTGAAATAACCTTAAGTAAACTTCAAGTTAACACAAGATCATGATTATTAAGCAGGGAATAATCGACAGTTCAAAAATCTTCCTTTTGATGATCAGCATTGGAATCCAGGGGTTCAAAGTCTTCCATTTGATGAACCGCATTGGAAACCACGGGATTATTCACAGTTTAAAAATCTTCCTTTTGATGTACAGCATTGGAATCCAGGGGATAATCAATAGTTTCTGTTAGTCTATGTTAATATACCGTATATGAATAAAAGTTTAAAACTCCCCATGGACAGAACACTCAGGTTAAGTTAGGTTAGTTCCAAGCAGACATACGTTGGTACTCATTTATTTATCCCAAACTTAGTTTAATAGCTTAGGTGCAGGAGAAGGATATGCAAATACTCAAATCTTGGCAGAGCTGGGATTAAAATAGGAACATTGTACTATATTCGCCAAGAGGGGATCTTAGAGTTTTCACCTACCATTCCCCAATATTATAACCGAAGGCATAAAGATTATTTACCTTTATTGTGAAATTAAGCATGAGACAGTCAGGAAATTCCTCTGCAAGTTTATAAAACATGCCTCTCCAAGTTGAGTGAGCAATCATTCCTTCTAGCCATGATGGTGTCTGCAAAGTTAATATCTAACTTTTAGAATTTCAAAATATAATAAGAATAATAATTGTTTAATCACTTATACTGCGTGACATTCATAAAAATGATCTTCGCACATTACAATACTAATTGAAAATATATATAGTTCTGCTAAAATAGATAAAATAAATATAAGACATATAAAAATGTAATAAAAGATTGAAGTAATGTCGAACTATAATAATGTACTAATTAAAATATGCAAGCTTAAATAAATGCTTTTAGTTGACGTTTAAATAAGGAAATTGATTCAGTTTAACACAGTTCTAGAGGCAGAGAATTCCATAATTTTGGTGCTGCAATAGCAAATGCTCTATTACCTAAAGTCATTTTAGTTTTAATCATTGGAACGCTAAGAAACAAACTACCAGTAGACCTAAGATTATATGCAGATGATTTAATAGCTACAAGATCCCTAAATAAATGTACTTCCATGTAAAATTATTATAATTGTATATAATACAAAGCAAAGCATTTCTAATTGCTATGCGTTGTGTGTATCATTAATTTTTTGGCCTTAATAGTTATCATTTCTAATGTTAAATGAGTCATTCATGATCACCAATAAGTGTTTCACGAGCTAACAGAAAAGTTTGTTACACAAAACTTGCAATCAAATTATAACAGACTTTTGACAGAAATAGTTGTGTTAGTATTCGAGAAAAAAACAACTTTTTAAGCTACTGTAAAACAGCATAAAATGTATTTTAACAAATATTTTATTTCAACAAATAAAATCTGGGAAAATGCAGACCTTACATTTTAGATAAAATTTTCAATAAAATATAATTTGTATAAGTTTTATCAGTAACACTAAGCTATGGATGTTGTCCTCCAGTAGCATGTTATAACTAAAACATAAAATTCAATTGAGGCCTAAAACTACTGTTAAAATGCTTCAGATTTCCATAAAACGTCCTAGCTTAATTAGCAGTACTGTCGGATGCCACTTGTCTAAAACATAAAACTCAATTGAGGCCTAAAACTACTGTTAAAATGCTTCAGATTTCCATAAAACGTCCTAGCTTAATTAGCAGTACTGTCAGATGCCACTTGTCTGGAGTTGTGCACAGACCGATCACTTGCATAAATTTAGTAATATTTCAATATCTAAAATAATGGATGAAAAATCAACAGCAAGGAGATCTAAACCAAAATAAAATATTTCCAGACTAAATCAATATGGACATTTGAATTTCTTCCAGGGTTTATTCCATGATAAGGACAAGATAAATCACTAGCACACAACACATTAACAGAGTGGTCAGTGAAATTGTTGATGGAAATGGTACCTAAACAATATGACTTCTGAATTTTTTGTTTCAATTTTAAAAATCTTTTATTGCAAGAGCCACAATGTTCTTGACAGAAATGGTGTTTCAATTTTAAAAATCTTTTATTGCAAGCTAGTCAACATCTCTTATGGGTGACTTTTTAAACATTTCATGGTTACGCATATAACAAAATTGCTCGCCTCAAGAAATTTACACATGTGTGAAGAGAAGCGCATGCAATTGCACCCTCTCAAAAAAGGCTTGAGCAGTAAGCAGTCAATACATTGTGAGCTACATCTAAGTGACTTGCTGCAAAACAAAGAAAAAACTCAAAAAATTTATTATTATCCAGCTCCCACGATAAACAACAATTCATTTAATTATATGATGCATTGTTTTTTATCCACTAAAACAATTAGATTACTTCTGCTG
Organism: Zoanthus sanctaehelenae; assembly: GCA_028564885.2. Lineage (NCBI taxonomy): Eukaryota > Metazoa > Cnidaria > Anthozoa > Zoantharia > Zoanthidae > Zoanthus > Zoanthus sanctaehelenae. Next base: position 8,611 of record JAOTRI020117124.1, on the reverse strand, counting down.
TATTTTCAACTTCTTTAGTTAAATATCAAAGAATATTCAAAACAGACAAAGGTTTGTACTTTTAACATATGCTCCACTCACTTACAATTATTTTCTTGTATTCATCTATTTCATTTGCATTGAAGAGAAAAAAAAAGAAGCTAAGAATGTGATCTAAGAAGAATATTAAATCTTTTAAACTTTAATAATAAAAGTGATTATCATTGATCAATCAATCAATTCAATTTTGATCCAGGTTCATCCCTGTAAATAGGGGTGAACAGATTTACCCTACTCGGCAACAATCTTTCCACCCCTCACTCTCTATCTCGCTTGATTCATTGCATCCTCCTTCTTAAAATCAACACTCTTGCTCTCCTTCTCCACTTGCATTTCCATGTCCTCCTTAGTTGTCCTCGCTTCTTCTTTCCCTTCACTTCAAACTGCAATGCTTTTCTCAAAACATGCCCATAATCCCTCCTTAAAACATGCCTTTACCATCTCACTCCATTTGCATTTGCCATCTGAACCACTGTTTCCTTCCATTCTAACATCTCCTTTAGGTCCCTTGTCTTATTTTCTCAATTAGTTAAATTGCACCACACATTGCTTTCTTGGTCCTTCTCAAAATTGCCATTACATTTTCCCTCAAACATCATGTCACACTCCCTTATAACATCGCTGATCTTTCAAAACTCCAATAAATCATTCCTTTCATCTTAAGCAAGAAACTTTTTGAGCTTAGCAACTCTCCACATTTCTTGAATTTCACCCTCCCAAATCTCGCCTTTGCTGTCACAGCTGCCTCACAACTACCACTTGCATTCACTCTATCCTCAAAGTAAGAGAAACTTTTCAATGTTTCCACCTCTTCTTTACACAACTCCTCCACCAGTCCCACTAATCTATTAGCTTGTTTCTTGCATCTTCCACCCACAAATCTCTCCCCAACTTCAGGGTCACTCTCTTTGCTTTAGCACATCAACCATGTATTCATGGACCACATTTCACACACAACATCGAATTTGCCATTACTCTTTTCCCACAAATCCCACATGGTTCTACCTTACTTACGGTTACTTCACCTTCTGCACCAGTTACTAAAACTTTTGTTTTTCCTACTGCAGGTTCACCTTCAGCCCCTTGCTCTCAAATCCCTCCTTCTGTTTCCAGAACTTCTCCCTCAGTCCCTCCAATGCTTCGCTTATAAAAACTAAGTCATCTGCTTATTCTCTTCATTCATAATTCTTTCCATGTGCTCTTTCCAGACTCTGTCATTCTCACTGAAATTCAGCCTACCAATAATACCTCTCATGCATCTTCCTCCCTCAACATCTTTCCCATCTTTTTTCATTGACTTCACAAGCTTAAACACCTTGCTTGGATGCTTACTCAGCTCCCTCATCTCTCGCTCCAAGGCCTCTTTCATTGCTTTCAATACTATCTTTTTTGCCCATTCTTCATTTTCTTATATCTGGCCTTGTTTGCCCAAGTCCCACTTTTACACATCCCCTTAAATGTGCATCCTTTTTTCTTGCTATCGCTTCCTTCACATCCTCGTTCCACCACCATGTGTCCCCTCAATCTCCCCTTCCTTTTTCTTCCCACATACTTCGTCACAAGCCTTCAAAATACCTTTCCTAAAACACTTCCACAAATTTGTTGAATCATCACATACCAACTCTCTTACCATTCCTTCAAATCTTGCCCTTGTATCATCTTCCTTTAGTTTCCAAACCTTCTTATTTTCAATTGCTTCCTTTTTCACCATCTTCTTCACTTTCTTCTTAACCAGATCTGTGACCACCAGCCTGTGCTGAAGCTTTCCTGGGATGACCTTCACATCTCTCAAGTACTTTTTATTTCCCTTTCTAACCAGTACAAAGTCAATCTCTGTCCTATTTTCCCCTACACTATACCTCACTTTCCTCTTCTCTCCTTTTTGTCATAAAATTCCAACATCTTTTCTTCCACATTTCTCTATCCAATTCCATTCCCTCCCTACACACCCTTATAACCCTCAATCCATTTAATAACATGTCCATTAAAATCACCCATTCCCAATACTAGCTCACCCACACAGTGAAGACCCCATTCACTCCTCAAATCATCATAAAAATGCTCTTTCTAGATGCACTCATTCTGCCACTTTACAGACAATAAAAACATATGATTCTCACCAATTTTTCCTCAAGTGTCATGACTAATGTCATCACTCTATCACTTTTCCTTCTCAACTCCTCAATCTTCTCAAACAGCTCCTCTTTCACTGAAACTCCCAAACCTCCCATACCATCACTATTTCCTGACCACCACAATTATATTTCCTACTTTTCACACCCATAAAGCACGCTCCTTGTCCTCTCCACCTCACTTCTTGCAGACAACAAACATCTACTCTACTCTTTCTTAGTTCCTCACAAACCTCTGTACTTCCCTTTATTCCAAGTCGCTAACCTAACCCCAAGTCGCTCATAAAGCTTTCTGTCATTATGCAAGCAGTGCTTGTACAGCCTAGCAAATCTCCCTTTCTGAAGCCTTACCACTTGTTGAATTCATTCATTATATATTATATATTATATATTATTTTATTTTGTTAATATTTTTTTATTTAATATTCATTTTAATTTTTAATTCTAGTTATAAATAAAATTTCTTTATTGGATTGACAATAAAATGTAGGATAAGAATAATTTTAATCAAGAGATATGAAGGACTGGTCCACACGAGCCCGGAGATTTTTGTATCCACAAATATTTTTATCTAAATACAAAAATATCTGCATCTATACATAGCATATACAAATTGTATATGACTGTCCACACATATCTGCTAAGTATCTGGATGTCTCAAAGGACAATCAAAATACTTGCTTGGAAAAGACTGGATCGATACTATGACACTTCATATACAAAAAATATCTGGATACAAGCATCCAGACATATCCAACTCGTGTCCAGAGACAAATCATATACAGAAATTTCCACTCGGGAGAGCTACATACAGAAATCTCCAGAGCCACTGCAGAGACACCAAGCATATACAGCAGACACATGTGGATGCTAGCACAAACAAATTTACAGATTGATACATATAATCTTCGGACTTGTGTGGACAGGGCCTAAATGTAACTGTCTTGTAACATTAATTTATTTGTATTGTGAGGGCCATGTATTAGAAAACTCCTTTTAAACTCTCAAAATAAAGACAAATTATGTATAATTATAATGTATTAATAACAAAAACATACTGCTCCAGACTCTGTGAAAATTGAATCAGCTTTCTTGGGATCAAAGTGTTTAATGATCAGTGTCTTTAGGTGGTTTTCAACCATTTGCTCCACATCGTGAACATTTGCTCCTGCACAAAATATACAAAGTGATTCAAATATTACTAAATATTTATACAGCCTTATCCAAATCCCTAATTATAACACAGATACAACTATTTAGAAAAATTACCTTCAGTCAATTAAACAATAAATTGCTTTAGAAATCGGCCGATTTCACTGAGAAAATGGCTTTGATTAGCTTGCCAAAGAAAGCCTTCATGGATGATGTGACAATACTATCAAGAAGACAAGATCACATGAGGATGGTTGTACCAAGGGTCGATGAATTAATTGGGTGGGCCAGGATGAAATTTAAAGCTAAGAAGTCCCAGAGACAAGTGAAATTTGACCATGCTGGTGAAAAGATACCAACAGTGAGTGAAAAGCCGGTGAAAAGCCTTGGAAGATAGAAGTGCAAAAGCAGGCGGAAGACGGATTGATAGTAATTGACAAGACAAAGTTACCAGGGAAGTTTAAAATCTGGATGATGCAGTTTAGGCTTTACCAATGTCTTGCCTGGCCACTGCAAATTTATGACATTGCTTTGGCTAGAGAGATCATTGAACAGAAGTGCAACATTTATATATGAAGATGGTTTGGGTTGCCAAGAGTCACGAACACATCACCATTGTACGGTAGGGGTGGATCACTGGAATTACCCTTGACATCAATTGTGGAAGTTTACAAGCAGGGAAAGGTCAGAATAGTGATTATGTTGAGAGAATTAAGAGACAAGTCGATTCGATCTAATCCATCAGAGGTGAGGCCAGCAAGGCAGTGGGACACCACAAGGGAAACAGATGATATTTTAGCAGAACTAGACCACTGGGGTATAGTCTGAGCAGCACAAAGTGACCAGGCAGGGTTAGGGGTGAACCCATTCAAGCCCTTTAGGGCAATGAACCCAGCAGAAAGAAAAGATGCAGTTGCTAACATTGTCAAAAAGAGGGAAGATGAGAGGATGCGAGTACACCTGATACAGTGTACAGTTCAGGGTCAGGTGACTAAGTGGAAAGAAAATGTTTTAGAGAGGAAAATCAGCTGGAAGGAAAGTGGAACACACAGGTTGAGCTTTTAGTTCGTGCAACGTATGATGTGTTACCCTCACCCTGAAATCTGGTTAGATGTATGGCGTACAGCTGAGTGTGATTCGTGTAGATGTGGCAGCAGGCAGAAAAGACAATTGTTACCAGACGCTTCATGAAGAGCTCGAGGAAGCAGGGTGGAATGCAACACACTATCCAACAGAAGTTGGCTGCAGAGGTTTTATTGGACATCAAACTAGGAAGCGGTTATGTATCAATTGGTCTACAATAGCAACAAATATCAGCAGTGATGAAAGAACTAAAGTACAGTCAAAAAGACAAGCCACTGAATCTGGTTGAAGACAGATGATGAATGTTGGTTGGAAGGATGATTTCTAAGCCAGCTAAAACAACAAGGGGGGCCTCAAAGCAGTGAGAGGCCTGGTGTGCAGAAAGGAAGGCCCTGAAATGGTGCACATTCTCTCCTGATGACCCCAAGACCTTGTTACTAAACTGGTATGCAGAGCATTTCAGTTGGCAGGCACTCATGAGTTGTGTTCTGTTACACTGCTATTACTGTACGATGTTCTCAGTAATACTCTGAGCCAGTTTCGGCGAATTCTTCAGTTAGCCAAAAGTTAGAAGCAAACTAAGAATAAAAGTAAAAGCAAAGGTGATACTTTTATTTGGACTGACGACGAAGTTGAACTGCTGCTCAAAGTTACAATTTAGTACAAGGTTTTGAAGCTGCAGAGAATGTTAACTGGGAGTCTGTTCAGAGTAAATACTCTGATATCTTGGATTTATTCAGGAACCAGTATCCCACTAATACAGACGCTGCAGCAAAGGGGCAAAGATTACCCACACAACATTGAGGAAGTCCCAAAAGCTGCGTTAACTTCAAAACTTAAAGCAATACGAGCCAAATTTAGACGAGCGATCAATTCGGGGAGAAAAAGTGGACATGGACGAGTTGTCCTTCTTAACTTCCAGCTTTGCCAAGAGATATGGGGTGGCTCTCCTGCAACAAGTGCTATGCCTTCGGGCATAAAAACTATGGAGGTTCAAGGTAATATTGACTGTGACTCCTCTGCCAGCCCTGTTGACCTCTGCTGTTGTAAATGGTAGCTTCACATACTCTGGCCCGAGGTGCATTATGATGGCTTTCCAGACTTTGCAGACAAGCTTTGAGACAGTCTGGCATGAAACTCCAAAAGCATTTGCAGTTTTCTGCATGTGACCCTCGTCACTAAGATAATACACAGTACTTGCTTGACCACATCAATCGGAGACCTCATTATAGTTTCTCTGCCTTCGAGGTATGGTGGCAGGTTTTCTGCAATCTTGTACAGAGAAGCACGATTCATTCTAAAATTCTCTCTCCATTCTTCTTTCACAACTTTTTGGGCTACAAAATTGTCCCACCATCCGCTTGTTCTGTCTGGTCTGACCCAAAATCGTCGAGGTCTTGGCAGAAAACAACGGAGTTGTTTTAACCTTCCAATTTTTGTGGTGATGACAAAGACCTGATAATATTCTGCCGCCATTCTGTAATAATCAACTTGCAGAGTTACAGTAAACTTGTTTGAAAACAGGCGATTAAACTTGAAATAAGCCCAAGAATTAGATATAAGAAAGCTAAGTGATTGTTCACAATCTTGAATTTTTTTACAATGTTGCACGGAGTGAACTTAAACTGGTAGTGTGACATTAGTGTTTTCGAAAAGTTTCATTTTTGATTGTCCACACGTATACGGGTAAACAATGTTTTCAAAAAGTTCCTTTCTGGAGAGTGTTTTCGAAAAGTTGCATTTTTGGTGACCATTTTCATGAATACGTGTGGACAGAAGCCACATCCATAAAGAAAAAGTTGCATTTTCAAATAAAAACAGAGACATGTGGACGGGGCCTAAGGTGGACGGAGAACCTTCACATTACAACACACTCACATAAACACAGATTTAATCCCCGCGGGCCTACAGTTTAACATCCTTATTTGAGAAGACATGAACATCTAACCATTTGCATCTGGATGTTATAAGAGTAAAGGCAGCACTTTCTCCTCAATTATTTTAAGACCCTGAGTGTTGGTCTGGTTGCCTGCCTGAGGCTTGTTACAGTAGACTGGCACCTTACACCAATTCAGTTAACCAAGCAGCAACTACTATAGGCTAACCTCAGAGATTAGAGCCATGTGCAAACTGGGAATCACCCCAGCAGGAAATTTGTGATTAAATTATTTAAGCTCTGTTACCTGTTAGAATGAGCCAGTTAGCAAGTAAGTTAGCACTTTGTGCCATCCCTGAGTAGTTTTCTGATAAAAGTTTCACAAATTCACTGTGTGGTCCACCAGCTTGAAAATATCTGACAATATTTCAATTGATTAAAAGTTCTTTTTAGTTACATGTACTGTTCTATTAATGGTGTATTTGTAATATATCAAACACAACACACAGTGCTTCATCACACTTTCCAAACACTGGAAAGAGAATTGCAAAATAATAAATTATGATGAAACACTGCCAAAAGTTTTTCTTCTCAAATGAAACAAAAACTAAATATTTAAGTGGATATTAAGAAATAAAATTGCAAATCAAAATATATCCTATTTACAGTAAGATCACATAATTTCCAAACCATGGTCACATTTATTTAATGTTTTAACTTCAGTCAATGAATTTGGTTATCGATAGGATCTTGTGGTAGTAAAGGAGAAATCTTACAAGCTGCCCAAGCAACATTTACCTAGCAATGGAGTCTTTTGTCCCATCCAGGGGGAGTCATGCAAAGACTCTCATTGCCTAAACACTTCTGTCAGAAACCAGAGATTTACAAGTACATTACTCCATGGACCACTAGGCTTACAATAATAAATAGATTAAACTTTAGCTTGAGAACACAATATTAAAACCGTGGCCCAGTTGTTCAAAGGCTGATTAGCACTAACCCAGGGTTAAATGTTGAAACCAAGATCTTGTTTCCAATCTTACAAGTGGTACTTTTTGCTGTAATTTTGGGATTAACAAAACTTTTCCTAGAAAAAGCCTAACAGTATTCATAAATTACTGCTTATATTTTCTTAACAAGAAATTCCGGTTTGAATTTTTGCTTAACCCAGGGTTAAAATTACCCAGCCTTTGAACAACTGGGCCCAGGACTTTAACCATTTCAGTACAAAACACGACACATTGACATCTGTATAGTATTTTTAAGATTCTTTTAGCTGCAATAATTATTTAATTAAGCTAAATTAAATCATTAATAAGAGGGGAGGGGAGCATCTAGCTACTTAATATGCAACATTACAACAATCAAAATGGTATCCAACAAGAAGTTTTTTAATTTTTAAAAAGAAAAGTTTTTGAGCACTGTGTTGCCTGAATAGAGTGTGATTCAACTTAAGTTTTGTTGTGTGCAATGTTGCATGCAACAAAATTCATTGGTGGACACATGCTGGAACAACTCTGTTGCAAGCAATGTTGGCATGAAATGTTGCATCCTGTGTCTGTACTGTACCTTTATACCATTTTAAAATAATTTTAAATTTTTATTGCCATTTTAATCAAATGAATACAACAGTAGTTTAATATAACCATATATGCAATGCAGGGGTTTCATTAAGAGTCGGGCACCAGGCAAATTTTTAAACTTAATTTACCTTCTTATATGTCGGAATATCTCAGGTTCCATAATGAAATCCTTGGAAGTAAACTGCTGTTGACACTCCTGAATGATGACTTCTCCATCCTTTTTGTCATCGTGTTGAGGGGGACTAGGCTATTAAACACACGGATGGAGCAATTTTAGAATATCTGGCCACTATTGTTCTTGATTTAATTACACTTAATTATAGTTTTAACCCTTCCAATCAGTTATTAACACTCAAATTCTCCTTACATAACAATCACAAAGCAAGACAATTAGTACTGAGAAATTGATCAAACAAAGAAAACTATCTAAAGTTGAAAGTGAAATTCTCTCAAACTTGCACAATAAAAAGTACAGGGTTCAACTGGCACTGAAAGGGTTGATGAACAACAAATGTGCAAGAATAAATTTACAGAAAATGGCTTGGTATTCTAAAGTTGTGCCACAAGGATTATTGCAGTGTTTGAGAGAAAGCCATGTAACAAAGTCAGTATAATATATATGTTGTAGATAATTTTTTGTCTCAGTTAATTTTGTTTTCTAACTAGTTTTTTTTTTTAACTAGTTAATTATTTTCCAACTAGTTTATTTTTAGTGACTAAGTTATAGTCATTGTAGTGGTGAGACT
>JAOTRI020117113.1:0-12460 GCA_028564885.2 Zoanthus sanctaehelenae | reverse complement strand
CTATGGAGCCCCAGCCATCTTCCTGTGAGATCTAGGAGGTTGACCTTCCCCAAAGTTATATCTAGGGATGCCGGAGTAGATGTGGAGGATCTTCGGGCAGACATGTGTGACCGCGAGGTGTGGCGAAATGTTGTGCGGGGAGTCTCGGCCGAGGCCGAAGGATGATGATGATGATGAAGACTTATCCTCAAAAAAAATTTATTCAAATTCACAAACAAATCGTATCTACAACTATCAGTTTGTGCAATGGGTACAAAATGGGCTGTCGCCTTCGCAAACATATTCATGGGTGAAATTAAAAACTCAAAGCATAGAAAGTAGCAAAATAAAACCACAGAGTAGAAACACCTATTAGTAGAAACATAGCATTATTTTGGACCACGACTAAAGATAAAGAAAGCAAATAATTTTTTTCCTTTCCTTTCCTTTCCTTTCCTTTTCTTTTCTTTTCTTTTCTTTTCTTTCCTTTTCTTTTTTTTCTTTTCCATTCCTTTCCTTTCCTTTCCTTTCCCTTCCTTTGCTTTCTTTTTCTTTTCTTTTCTTATTTTTTCCTTTTTTCCTTTTTTTCTTTTCTTCTCTTTTTTCTTTTTTTTTCTTTCTTTTTTCATTTTTGCGAGCCAAGAAGTTTTTTCCCTTTCGCGGGGCCTGCGTCTGGAGTAACCTTTATCATTTTGCAAAATGTTTTGCGTTCTTAGACTTCCTCCCGTAATTTTTCTTCAGTTTTATTAAACAGAACCTGGCCAATCAGAGCGCTTGTTAGTTGGGTCATATTTTCTAAATGTAATTGTCGACATATATTGCCAACAATATGTTTTAAGAGCTTGTTTTGGAGTGAGGGAGGATGTCTGCCTTGGTGTATTCAGTGAAAGGTGGATTTACCACTATATGCTTCTCTATTTCTGTAAATAATTGTAAAATATCTATTTTTTGCAATGTTGTATCGAAACTACGAAAACTTACAAAAAATGCTTTGTCATTCAAGAAAAACAATTCATGCAGCTCTTAATCAACCCAAGTGACGAGCCTGTCGGCAATTCTTTGAGTAGATTTCACTTCACTCTCGGGATTAGAAGAATACAAGGAATTCGTCTTAAGAATGCGCTCCAAGGAAGTTTAGTCAATTAATTTTATATAAATTGACATTTATTTGCTTTTACCGGTTCTGAAAATAAATGGACTTGAAATAGGAGGCAAAGTTTGTATGCGAATTCAAAAACAAGATTTGAAGTTTCCGCTCGCCCGAGTCTCATTAATAGATTGACCATCAATCTTCTTTGAGTTTTTTGCCGAAATCCTCAAAATATATTTCAAGCTGAATTTTGTTGCTACTTATTGAGACAATATTTAGCGGATGTTTTCAGTAAATTAAAAGCAATTAGTGCAAGTGTGAAAATTGCACAAATACAAAGACTTTGACTAAGTGAATGTTTTTTTCATTTGGTGAATTGCTTCATGGAAAGCGGACCGCTTGCGGCCTGAACCAAGTTGAGCTGTTAATCGTATCAAAAAGGATCGTCCTTTGCCTACAAGGTAAGTCGAATTAATTTTATCTAACTTTTACAATAAATCATGTTTTAAATGAAAAAATAAGAAAAAACAAATTCGTTTTGAAATGATGAAAAAAAAAACTGATATACTATCCAAGGAGGTCATTTTGCTTTGTTGACTTTACAACGTTTTGGATTTATGTAGTTAATACAGGCAAAAAACCTTAATGATAAACAGAAAAAAGCTGTCGCCATTCCTGAATTAAAACCGATAAAAATCAATCGGAGACCACCCTAAATTCTGAGAAGATGTTTCGATTTAAAGGGATGAGCTCTCCCATGCCATTGCAAGAAGTTGAGACTGGATTTTTTCCGAGCGATGATTACGAAGGTCGTCAAAACGCCCCAGGAAACGAAAGGTTTTATATTTTCTATGCCATTTTCACTGCTCTTTCGTTCGGAGGAAATTAATAAAGTGGCCAAAAGAGTCACTTTTGATAAGAAACGTTTTGTTCATAATATGTTGTTTTTAATTCATAATAAAAACAACCAAACAAGTCTTACGTTGCTAAGCTCTTAAGCTCCGTCTACACGAGCAATTTTTATGTGACAAGTTTTTATTTGACAATTTTTATTTGCTGAGGTAGCCCCGTCTACACGATCAATTTTTATAAAAATCGTCACATAAAAATTGCTCGTGTATAGACGGGGCTTTAAAATTGTCGTTACCAATTCTATGCATATGTTTATCTTCAGTTTTAATTCTTTTCTCTAAAGTGAGCGCTTTTGCAAGTTTCAAATTCGAATTCCTAGTTTGGCTGATAAATAGACTGAACGGCCTAACTCACATCCATCCAAAGTTGAAAAGAAAGATTTTTATCAAGAAAATGAAAAGATATCTTATGGAAAATTTTTGTTCTGTTGTTTGGATACTATTTCAAAATCAGTATACCTTCTAGCAAATAATTATTTAATTTCTAGTTAGGTTAAAAGTCAAAGACAAAAATTTGCCAACGTCCCTTTGTCAGAAGTTGCGTGCAGGAAGCGCTGTTTACAAACTGTGAATGGCAGAACAATTGCCCATTAAAAGAGGTTTAGCTGTTAAGTGACTTTAAAAACCAAATATTAGAGAAGGAACTCGTTAAAACTAAACATTTATCTTTAGAGAAAATCAAAGAACTCCAAAACCAATTGTCAAAATAAATCAGAAATTTTCTATAAACGTCAAATTGAAAAGAAGATTAAAAAAAAAAGAAAACAATTTTGATAATTTTACTTTTGCGATTATAGGATTATATACTGAAAGTGAAAGGTTCAAATTGAATGAGAAACAAGAAAAATTGTACTAAAACTGACTGCCAATTAATTTTTGCGAACAATGAAAGTAAATCTGATCATATAAAAGAACATAAACTAGCTATAATTTTCAACATATTTTTGTCAATTGAAATAATCAATGTCAAACTTAGGAAATGCTGTTTGAAAATTACAATATATCTATGATATTTTTTTGTCCTAAATCTCAACATATTAAACTTCAAACTGTTCATTTTTTGATGACATTTTTTGGCCGGCAACCAGTGCAAATGAATATCAAATGTGCAAACCATGCAAAAAGTTTGCACAAATAAAATAACAATATTTTCCTAGTTTTTTTACTTCAAGTGACGTTTGTTATATGTCATTTGGGAACTAAAATAGTCGTTTCTTTTAAATTTATTCTACATGGACAGCGAAACCGTGTGGTTTATATATAGCCCCACCACTTTTTTGCTCAAAGGCATTTTATTTCTGTCCAAGTATAGATGATCGCAAAATTTTATCCACGCATTTAAAAATAGATTAATATACGCAGCTGGTTTAAATAGTGTCCATTCTCCGCCAGTATCAAAAGGTACTGCATTACATTAAGTAACTAACATCAAGTATTCGGTGTGCTCGCGTTGCAAACCGCTGCCCCGGCCTGAATTACTGTCGTCTCGATACGTATGATGTGTAACAGAAATTCAGCTAAATTCTGGGTTAACGTTGCTTGCTTTGGAATCACAGGGAAATTACGAAACCATAGTTGCAGCTGAGATAGTTTTGATCACGTACGTTTATACAATAGCTAATTACAAACAAGAAGTTAACAATATAACAGAGAAATTGCACGTGCCAGGAAATAGTTCACAAAGGAAATAAATCCTTCAGTACAACTTTCATCTTGAATACAAAATAGTTTTAAAAAGATATGAAAGAATGAATTTTAACTGCTGAACGCACATTTTCTTTCTATTATGTGATTTTACGGAAAGGAACACTGAAGAAGCCTCTGCTTTAGGAATTTTAAATTAGCCAAAAAAGATAGCTAAAGAGAAACCGCCGTTAGTAAAAACTAAGGACAACACAAATATTTGGGAAACCATCTTCTCTATCTGCCAGCTACATTGTCCAAAATGTTTAGTAAAGTTTCAGGTACAAAGTTCGCTAAGAAGGAAAACTTTTGGATATACGGAATAATTAGTTCTCGAAATTTCTGAAAAACTCTTGACTGTTTTTCCACAATAATAACTGCGTTGTCAAGAGTTTTTTAGAATGACGATTATTTTAATGTTAGCAGTTTTGGCTGTTGAGTAAAACAAGAATTTAGAATATAACGGATTTTAGATTGAATAAGAGAAATTAAGGAACAAAAGGACTTCATGCATACATTTCTGTAAAGGGGATATGAATACCGTACAAATACTGAATTTAGAATGTGTAGTATTCGGTTAACTGAGAGTAGTCAGTTCTCAGCGAACAGTCCGTAGCTGTAAAGTTCGTATAGCCCCATCACTTTTTAAAATTACTGCGCGTTTCCTGTTCTACGCGTTCTAAAGTTATAGCAACTTAAGCACTGTCTGTGAGGGCCTCCACACGCAAGTCTTTAAGATTCCTGTTAAAAAGTGAGAGTGTTATCCCAGATTTCCCTCTGCTTTTTCAGGCAAGCTTTAAATTTTCCGACGAATATATGCGTTGAAATGTAGCAAACCATTAATTCTCTAAACGGATAATATTATTGTTATCATAAGAATAAGGATAAGGATATGAGTAGGGATAGGGATAAGGATAGAGATAGGGATAGGAATAAGGATAGGGATAAGGATAGGGATAAGGATAGGGATAGGGATAGGGATAAGGATAGGGATAGGGATAGGGATAGGGATAAGGATAGGGATAGGGATAGGGATAGGGATAAGGATAGGGATAGGGATAAAGATAGGGATAAGGATAGGGATAGGGATTGGGATAGGGATAAGGATAGCACTTTCTTCTCAATTATCCTGAGTGATGGTCAGGCCGGGAATTACACCGGAGCCTTCCCCCACAATATTCGATAGTCTGGCACAACTTATCATTTACGCTAACCAGACGGTGTTGAATTAAAGAATCGAACTCAAGACTCTTTAAACAGTAAAACAAAGAAGAACCGGTTCAATAATTATTAGTAAATATTACGGATCGAGATATACTTCATATACAAACCAATCGCACAAAGCATGCATGCTGGAGGATATAGGACAATAACCATTGTTGCACAAACTGATATGCAAATGAGAAAGTCCCAACAACAATTGATACACTGTTACTGTTACGGAGTATCCCTGAGTCCAAAATGTTTACAGAAAGTCCTGCAACTTAAGCCTTACAGGAAAGACACCACCAAAACCCAAATGAGGAATACGATTTTTGTTACTGAAATTTCTTTTTTTAAAATTTTTGCCTGTGTTGTAAACATGGCAAAATAAGAAAAATAAAAGCTTCAGCTTCCGCAGTGATAGACAATCATAGACACTATAACTCCCATAAATTTTTTTAAAAATTTTGTAAGAACAAACTTAATGATAAAATAACGGTGAGTCTCTAATCGCTTTAAAATAAGAATAAATGATTCTATTCAGAGTGGTTATCTGTCAGACTGGGTGTGCAGTCAAAGAACTCTCATAGGTAACATTATTTCAATTAAGACATGCAATTGAGGAACCGGTATTTTCATTACCAAGCATACAAGTGGCGCATGGCGTCTCAATTGCGTTCATTATAGTGCAAAAAGTGAAACTTTATAAATAATTTATATATGTTAAAAGGAGAAGCTTTGGAAACAAATACTTTGATTTGTGACAGCAATTTATATTTTCAAACACGTTCTACGTGATTCCCTAGCTTGAGAATGGGAGAACATCGGCAAAGTTCCATTGAATTCTCAAAAAGGTTCGGACACGAGACTACAACTTGGGTTTTCACTGATCTTCTCTTCAATTCTCCGAAGTATTTACCTAGGTTTCCACCCGGAGATGATGTCACGGAAAACATGTTCTATTTTTTTACTGAAAATAAAACAAAAGAAAAGAAAAATGACCTTGAATAAACACCAATATATACAAACTATATACACTGGTCATCACTGCTTAATTGAGTATTTATATTACGGTCGTCTCGCAGCTGACTACACATATATATAGCTGCTGGAGTTTAAACCTCCTCAAACTCTTTGAGAATAATTTGGGAGATTTAGTCGTCCTTGTCTGCTAACTTAAGGACTGATGCGCTGAGCTAACGTGAGTTTACTTTCTGGGTTAATCTTGTAAAGCTGTAACAACTCTAAAATGACATCTAATCTGTTTGTAGTTTTTGCATGACCGTCGCTGACCAATAATTTCCAAAATATTTTCTTACACGCCTATTTGGGGGCGAAGCAGATCACTTTTCTGTTTTCTTTCCGATGATGTTATCAGCGATTGTCTTTTGAAAACACATCACGACAGTTAAGATATCTGTGCGTTCATCTGTTTTCTAATATTTTCAGCTAGAAAAGAATTTGGGACAACAGTTTAGCGAATCTTTGCGGTACTTAACTCAGTCTAGTTGTGATATACCAAAGTGCATATATATTGCGACCCGAATTTCTATTTGTTAAGAAAAGGGAGCGAACTTTTATACAAAGCTCAAGTGGCGTGCCGATCCACTGCAGTTGAAAGCAGTTAAGAAGAGTCTATAAACTGTCTCTAAGCCTAAGGTATTGTATCTAATTTTTCTTTATTAAGAATAAGAAATACAAATTCAGAAACAAGGATATAAATTTGAACCTAACCGACACGGAGTAACAGTGCAATACTTAGTTGTTTGATCTTAAAAGTCGGCCTCCAAGCAAATCTTGTGTGAAGGATTTTGGCTTGTGATAACATCCATTATATTTACTTTATAGTTCTTATTTTTGAAAAATAGATACTTATTCTATCATTTGTCCGCATGCACGTACTGTGTAATCTTTAATCAAATGTTAGGAGAAAAATGTTTTAGCCATGTTTCTGATGCGGAATTGTACAAATTAAATCTTCGTTCAAAAACTTAAATTAACGAGTTAATCCTTTTAAAAGCTGCTGCGTACTCCATAACTATTTGAGCTGTCCGGCTTCAGATAAGACAACCTGTATATATCCGCCAGTATATGGCAGAACCTGTTTTAATTTCGTTCAGTTCATGTTACCCAAAATCATGCAGTAGACCATTTATACTAATGTTCTGTAAGTCCAATGAATCTTCTGTGCTTATTTATTTTAAATGATATCTCGTTGTTATTTTCTTTTAAGATTTTAAATCATTTTTAATGGATTTTGCATAACCTTTTAAGAGCTGACATTTATTAGGTACTCATAACAATCACTGAGCAAGCACAATGTTCAGAGCATCGCTATATAACGCTGATGCATTTCATACAGGAAAGAATGTCGCTTTAAATCGCTTAAGATCGAGGTCCTAAACGATTGTACTAAACTCGTAGTTTTTTTAAAGTTTTTAGTAATTTTGAAGTCTAACGTGATCCACAACACCAGAAGTGAAAGCGTGTTTTTGTTGTTTTTGCTCACTTTGTTTTTAGGCACTGATTGCCATGTTTCAGTCTAAAAATATGTGCAATCTAGATTATAGTTCTTACTATATAGATTTTATTCGTTTGACATTCATTTTCATCAATAAAAGGTATAAAAATAAAAACTTCATGTTTAAAGTGAAATTAAAACTCATTGCCATTGCAAAATTCTGCAAATTCAATGCATTATAAGAGCAAAAGTTTGTAACTTTTAATATTTGGTTTATAAATGGATAGAATTCATTCAAACCGAGAAATGTCATTTTCTTCAGTAAAAATTAAAGAATTCAATTTCTTTAGCCTTGCTCTTAAGATTTCGAAATGCAAGCTTCAAAAGTGACATACATTTCATAAATATATAATATGCACAGCCTAAATACATTCAGGCAACGCCTTTGGTTTTAGTAACAATATTTGAAATTTAAATTCACAAAACATTTTATATTGAATAAGCTATTGTTTAACTTTGAACAATTGTTATTGTTTGTTTAATTGAGTTCATATTTTCTCTGCAAGTAAAGCATTTTTAATTATCAAAATATATCTTGAATGCTAATAAAATAGTCCTCAACTTAAATACACTGGATAAGTTTTGAGAAAGTTTTTCATAAGCTTTCAAACTCTGCTGAGTCCTTGGTCACATGACTGCCGTGACGTCACTCCGCAGAGTTTGAAAGCTTATGAAAAACTTTCTCTAAATTTATCCAGTGTATTTAAGTTCAGGACTGTTTTATTACCTTATTCCTGAATTGATAAATCTACACAGTATTATTTTATCTTGAATGATTTAATTTTATTTCTATTGTGGTATATGGACGCGTACGTTTTTCTGTTAACTACATGGCTTTATAAAAGTCTTTGAAAATGAAATGATTTTTTTCTTGTTTTTTGTCTTTTTTATTTAGTACTGTTTATCTAGTTTGTCAATGTTTGTTTGTTATTCGAGGGCTGAGGTTTTGCTTTATGGCCAAACACTTTCCACAGAAAAGACAAAACATTTGAATATGAATAAAAAATAGGCTCAGTATTTATATATTTATTTATGTATTTATATCTCCTTTTATAGGCTTATCATCTCTTCTTGAAGGCAGCATTTATTTACCTTTTAGGTATACTAGTATGTGTAGTTTATTTGATTGAAATCCGGATAGACTGAACTGGGTACATGCATGCTAAGTAACAAATATTAAAATAACAACAATGCACAAAGAAAGAATCTAAGTTTTCAATTAAATTGTTCACTTTTAAAGAGCAAATTTAATAATTAGAAAGATTCTCCTTTTCAACTTACAGTACCATAAATCTATAATTCTCTAAAACGTCAAAAAAGACATTATTGTGAAGATGGTGGGTCAATTATATGTAATCGTGGTTGTATTCGTTCGTGTTTTCAGTTGTACCATATGCCTAGCTTAAAAACTTTTTTAGTAAATATTTAAACTTGTTTCTGTAAACAACTTTTTATGTAGTTTCTTGATTCATATTTTCATGATTGCAATATATTGCTTTTGTAACAATCAAATTATTATAATGTACATTGAAGACATAATTGTGTGTCTCTTGTTTGTTTTTTTTAATAAAATTAGTAAATATCAAACTCAAAGGAACAATGTTAACAAAGGAAATTCCGTTCAAGTGCCAAACAGTATCGCTAGCGATCACACATTTTTCAGATACATAACAACAAGATTTTAAATTGGTTTTACAAGATTCTAAAATCTAAAACTTGTTTTATATATGTCATTTATTATGTGGTTGTCTCAGTTGTGTTTGAATTTGCAGTGAATGAACGGCAACTTGCAGCTCCTGGCAGGTCTAGTTATATTAAACAAACGTTTCGGCTATTCAGCCTTCTTTAGTTAAAAACTGTGCATTAAAAATTGGGATTAAAATTTTAAAGTTAAAAAATAGCGTTTGACAGCAAGCTATCTCCTTTTATATCAATGTTCTTGATTTGCATTTCAATACTAGCTAGTTAGGTCTAAATATTAATTGAATTTTTCTACGGTTAGTAACAATACTTTCTATTATAAAATCTAAGCTATTTATAGTAATCTATGATAAACTACTAATAAGAATACTTGATGCGATTTTTTGCCTCAAATTCATGTCTTTTGTTTAGACCAACAGGCAGCAAGTTTCTTAATTGCATTGTCCAATAAGCCTCTCTACATTATTGGAATCGTTAATTTGTTCAATATAATACACACAAATTAAAGAAATGTAGATACAATAAACACAAATATGTCAGTACAACTGATTTAGATCTAACTAGCAAGTATTGAAATGCAAATCAAGAACATGATAAAAGAAGATAGCTTGCAGTCAAACACTTTTTTTCAACTTATTTATTATATCCTCATTTTATTGGTCCTGCGACTAAAGTCTGATTTAGGACAATGTGCATGGAAACATTCAAAAACAAGAATACCATAGTAAACAAATATTTACCATTTCAGTTGAGATCAATACTAGCATCAACACAAAGGGTTAATGCGCGGTCTAAAAAGCTCTTAAACTTCTTGAACTTGCTTCATAGTTACGTGATATTATTCAGTTTTACTGATTTACAAGTTAGGGAGACGATTTATAATACCAACATAGCCACTAAAGATGTTGTTTTCAGTTTACGCAGTTCTAATTAAATAGATTTAAATCATATAATTATATTCCTTTGTGTTAAATATAGTAAGAACAATGTAATAATTTTTAGGCTAAAATTTAGAAAATGTTTAAAAATTAGACGATTACCAAGTTTTCATAACCAAGCTCTCGCTCAATAGTACAAGCAATTCTGCCTTCAGTAGCCGACTGGTTTTTCCAACTAAACTCTAAAGCTACTATAAACTGGTAAGATTTATTTTTCCAATTTTTTTTTTATTTTGAGAAGCTGCTAAAATTTTAAAAAAAAATATTTAGTTACCATCATTTTCATTCCGTTCAAAAATCAGGCGATTACATAGTTTTCAAAACAATTAACAAAGGAAAACTGCCAAGCTCTCCGACAAACACGCCTTCGAAAGCTACTATATAACTGGTAAAAAAAATGTTTCCAATTTTTTTAATTTTGTCAAGCTGCTGAGAAAAACATTATAATCGTCAGGAATGCGAACTCTGCGTGCGACTATACGGAAACCAAACTTCAGCTATCTGAACATGAACTGACTGAGATTCATCACTGCTCCTGACAATTAATAGTGATTTAAGGGAAATGACGCTTTATGGAGAACAAAATAAGTACTTAAAATTTGTTTGCGCTCAATTTGAACGCCTTTTAAAGAAAATACTTTTAAACTTCCGTCAGAGGTATCTTTTGAAACTCAAATCAATAAACCGTAAAAAAACATTTATGTCAGGCAAATTTTATAAGCCTTTTACATGTTTGCACTAAAGATTTTCTGAGCTTAATATTGGTTTTAAAAAGTGTCACAACTTAAAAATACAGTGACACAGCTTATTGTCACCAATCAACGTTTCAAAACAAAAATATTATGATAAACTCACGACGTGTGTTTTCCTTAATCCTTTGGCCATTAAAATGTGTTTTTTACAGAAAATGAAATAAAAGCTTAGAAGATGATTGGATATTTCCTGTGAAGACGTGATGTCGCCTTTGATCAATAAACCTGAAAGTTTTGAATCAATTCACGTGCAAGTCTTCCAAAATGCTCTTGTTTTGACATATTGGTATTTTCTCATGCAGTTTTGCCATTTGGGGCTAGAGTACAGTTGCAAAACATGTTATCAAACGTGTTATTTTCTAATCATGCTTTTTCTAAAAAAATTCAATTATCAACCATAGCCGTATCAAGGAGTTTTTTAGTAAGTGGGGAGGGGAAAGTCCTCTGATTAACAAAAAATACCGACTACCGTATTGGCGGTATTGCTTTAATTGACAAACGTCCATGCACAAAAAGTGCTACATATGGAAAAAAGTATACGTATTGTAATATCATTTGATTCCCATCAAGTTTTATCTCTTGAACTTTAGTTTTCAATTATTTCTTGTTGAAATGTTTTTAATTAAGGAAATGACAGCCAAGCCTCGATGTTCAGTCGGATTCCATTCACGTTAAGGTTTTTATTTAACAGTATTTTAATTCTTCGTCCTTTTGTTTTCTTATGCTTGTCTATTGTTTGTTCTCGCATTTTTTAATTAACAATTAGACTACGAGCCCGAGTTTTTTTACCGGCGAGCAAATAGTCAACGAGCCGCAGCCGAGTTGACAATCGCTCCTAGAAAACGAGGGCGAGTAGTCTAATTGTTTTAGTATAAATTTACAATGTTCTCATTGCAAAAAAATGTGGAGTAACGTTTAGGAAAAAATGTTTTATTGTGTTTACAAAGGTTTCAAACACTGCGCGCGATGTGCACTGAGGTGTGAAACAAATCTTTCTTACGGATACACGGGTAAAACTTTTATTTTACCATTAAAACTTTTCATTTCATATCTTATCGCTATTTTCGTTTTTTCTAGAACTGCTCTTTCAATTAAAGATTCAATTTCTTGGTCCGAAATTTCGGTAAATTGTCGCGACGCCATTGTTTCTTTTTTTTCTCGAGCGCATGAGCGCATGAGCGTGACGGTTACGGTCACGTTTTTACTTTCTCCGAGAAAATATCTTCAAATTGCCTTTAAACCACTTCCTTGCTGGCTTAGTTGACTGGAAATGAGTTTCAAATTGAGTGATTTCCGCAAATTGTGGAAGGATGAGCTACTCGAGGATGTGAGGAGAGAAATTTCAGGAATGATTCAATCGTTGAAGGCGGATTTGGCGGCTATGAATAAAAAGATGAACGACCTTGAAACCTCTCAAAGGTTTCTTGCTGAGAAGTATGATATCCTTCTGGTTGGTATCCAGGAGCAAAAGAAACAAAACAAGGATTCAAGCGATCGGATAGATGGCATAAATACAGAAGTTGAATATGCAAGAAATGACATCTATGACATTCAGCTTCGCCTTGATGCGAAAGAGCAATATGGCCGACGCGACACCTTGGAGATCCAAGGAATTCCTGATATCGCTGACGATAATCCTACTCAGTTAGTAATTGAGACAGCGAGGTTAGTTGATGTCAAAC
>JAOTRI020117091.1:0-7500 GCA_028564885.2 Zoanthus sanctaehelenae | reverse complement strand
TCATTTTGTCAATTCCAAATTAATTTAAACATGTATGCAATTTTAGTAATTTAGTCAAATTTGACAATAACACCAATTTTTACTGACGTGACTGATTATACAGTTAGTAAACTAAAGTTACATCAACTAGAACTACTAATACTAGGCAAAATTATATCTCCGATTCTATGTATGATACTGCAAATACCCTTAAGGCTGGAGTCGTAAGGGCGCTTATGACCTAGTGAAAATCAAAGATCACAGTCGGGAGCGGAGTCATATAAGCTCAACAGAATCGGAGCCGTAAGAGCGCTTATGACCTAGCGAAAATCAAAGATCAGAGTCGGGAGCGGAGTCATATAAGCTCAACAGAATTGGAGTCGTAAGGGCGCTTATGACCTAGTGAAAATCAAAGATCAGAGTCGGGAACGGAGTCATATAAGCTCAACAGAATCGGAGTCGGAAGAATCAGAACGTTTCCATTTTCTTCCAACTCCGCTTGTGACTCCGTCACTTTATGATTCAGTAAAACTAGATTGTCGGAGTCGGAAGCAGAAGCAGCAGATCTAACCAATCACAATGGCAGTTCTCAGGCCTTCCGAGTACAGTCCAAATAATATGGGGTTTGGAATCGAACATTGTAATTGGTTTATATTTCAGCATCTGCTTTCGACTTTGACAATGAAGTTTTCACTGGATCATAAGCGACGGAGTTATAAGCAGGATAGGTATTCTTCTTTCGACTCCGACAGTTTGCTTTTTACTAGGTCGTATCGCTCTGCGCTTCTGATTCCGACCTCGACACCGACAAGTGAAAACCAGTCTTAAGGGGTACCGCACTGTATGCAGATGTCTGGCATTTGTCTCTGGCACTCTAAGTGTTACCAAAAACTTAAAGGATTCTCATAAGAGGTAAGACTGAGATATCCCTGCCCAATACCTCCTCCTGTAACTTCAAAAAAAAAATTTCTTACTTCTCAATTATTCGAAACTTTACGAGGCGTTTTTTGTAATAAAGAAAATGCATGCCAATTGCTTATTTTCAACTTTCACTTTTTTCCTATCTGCTGCTCAAAAACATTGTTGCTTTATGTTAGCAGAAGAAATCGCTGTTCTAAGCAATTCATATGACTTGCGGAGTCCATTTGAGAGTCATATATTGCCAAAGGCTGTTTCAGGCCCATTTGCGTATGTTATCCCGGAGGCATGAACTGACGATCAATTTATGTCCAAATTACCTCCTTTATACCATATAACCTGTCATTAACAATTCGTTAAAAATTGCCCCGTGCTAATTTCATACGTCAAAGCCCCCTATGTTTAGGGCAAGGCAGTTTCTTCAAGTTAACGTTTTCCTCTCAAACTCTCCACGGGCATAACATTGATAGGTGCATTACCAGGTCAATGAGGACCTATTTAACATTGTAACGCTACTGTGGTAACTGCTAGAACTGCTTGAAGCCTGCGAACTTTTGCCGGCGGTTGCCTCACGGACTGTGCTTTCTGTAGCTTCTATTTCCATGTCGGTACAATTGGTACACTCCAGAGAAATTGGCAGTTCTCGTGCAATCTGAGTTTTTTCCCTTTTGGGCTTTTCGACTGGTTTAAACTTGTTGAGCTGCAAGAATAGTTTTAGTAGTATAAATCAGTAAGTGTTAATTTTGTGATCTTCTAAAAGTCTAAGCAGAGGCGTGGCAAGGAGCATCGTCAGGTGCAATCGACCCTCCCCCCCGGTTTCCAACGTCAAGAAAAAATGTCTTCTTTGACTTTCAGAAGAAAAAAAAGTGTTTTATAAAATAATTACTTTCGAATTGTTTTTATCCTCCAAATTTTTATTTTACTGTACTTGACTTAGTAAGTGCCCACCCCACTCCTAAAGCAGTAACATTCCTCAGAAAAACATATAAATGTAGCCCTAGAATGCTTGCACCGGGGTTGCCTGAAAACCTTTTTGCTTTTCAGTTGACCCACATTCAAAAAATCCTGTTAACGAGCAGTTGGTTCAAATTCGAAAATGTCACCTCGTGTACTTAAACAAAGTCACTTTTTAGTTAAATTAGCTTGCACTTCACGTTTTGAAACGAAAACTTGATGTACAACAACGTGATTAACAGTTCTCACTATGTCGCTTGCGAGGTTGTATGACATACGTCCCATCGGCATTCATGCCGGAATTTCATGGCAATGGCGAATAAGTCGTGCTCCAATAGCCATCGTTGGAACTGTTTTTCTTTTCTAGAGTAATTTGAAACCTGTAGTGTACCAAGTTTCAAGGTGCGCGAAACTTCTATTTTAAAACTTCGGAGGGGGACGCGCCAATTGAGGCCCTATAGTTCCTAATTGCGCAATATTTACGTCACAAGTTACAATTATAAAAATGCGGTTTTCTTTTTTAAAACAAGTAATTTAGGAAACAGATTATGATGTGCGCACCTTTTCTTCAATGATTGGGACTGGAAGTGCTAGTAACAGGACGCCCACAAGAGAACAACAAGAACCAATCAGCTTCCCACGTAACGTCTCCGGAACCATGTCACCATATCTGGTAATAAAAGATAGATAAAAGGCGCTTTTTAACCCTTTCAGTCCCAGCTGTATTGATAAATTCTCCCAACTTGTTCCCATACTTTTCATTGAGCAAGTTTGAGAGAATTTCATTTTTAATCATCTGTACGGTTATTAACCCTTTCAGTCCCAGTTGAATTATTATGTTCTCTCAACTTGTTCCCATACTTTTCATTGGGCAAGTTTGAGAGAATTTCACTTTTAATCTTATGTGGTTTGCTTTGTTTGATCAGTTTTTTATTTCTCATTGTCCTATGTTTTGTTTTGTTTGTGTTATGTAAGGGGAAGTTGGGTGTCGATAACTGAAAGCATTAAGCGCTTGTGGATACTCTAAGTAAAAAAGGAATACAAAGAAGTTTATATTTAAGAAACTTTAGGCCATTTGAATTTACTTTAGAGCATTTTTTATACTCTTCAGTTATCAACAATGCGAAGGAAGTGGTTGCCCATTCTTCCTAACCAGAGGCTAATGTTTAATCGCTCGACAGCTTTGATCTTTGTCTGAAATTAAGTCAACTGAGGGAGGAAAACCGTAGTACCCGGAGAAAGCCAAATTGGGCTTAGATAGAGACAGACAAATCTCACATGCAGAGCCAAGGAATCAGTCCAGGCTAGAATTGTAGATGTGAAAGGTGCTGTCTGGTTTTCTGACTAGCTTAGCTTTGTAGTTATTTCAGACAGCCAGTGCCCTCTCCTTTTTAATCCGATCCGTATTATTGTTAGTTATAACAGGAAACTTTTCTCCTCGTTATAACTAACAATTGTTTACTTATAATGTAATTAATCGTTATATTGTAATATTAATTAAGAGTACAAATAAAGTTGTTGTTGTTGGCGCGACTCACATCACTGATTTACGTTGGCTTGCTCTATTGATGTAATAGTTACTAAAATATAGAACTAAAATATGTATATTTGGTCTCAGAAAATATGCTGGAGATGTTATTGACTGACAATTGTGGTGAATTACTCACTTACCTGCACGGCGACAAAGTGGCTTCCGTCTATCGATGCAGTCATCCACAAAATCAGGGATGCATATCAACGAGTATAATAACAAGATCAGTTTAGTCTATGTTTCACTGAAGAAGGATTAACAGCCGTGTTATCATAGGAAACAAGTTGGAGAGTGGTAAGCCCCAGTTAATAGATATGGAGAGTTTTTTTAATCAAAAAACGATCCATACCTTGTCAGCCCATATTCTTGCTGATTTGACATGATATAGATATTTATACCAATACAGCATGTATTGGGTGGGGTTATCAAAAACTTAAGGGATTTAATAAAGACCATGAGCAAAATATCTTTGGCCTTTTTCCCCACTTCGAATTCACGTGCCGCATTTTTGGGTTGTTGCCAAAATGAAATTTTGTGCTTTGGTTTCCTCATCGATGGTCTCTTGCGTTTCTGAGTATGATTCTCGCCCGCTGGTCAGTTTAATGTGAACCCCAAAAAACAGAAAGACCCCAAATTTTAAACCCTAATAAACGAGATCCCTTGATTTTAATAAGGGAGTCCCCTTATCCCCAAGATAACGGTACATAGACAAATACAATGGACACAAAAACTCTTAAATCAAAGTGAGTTTAACTTGCACAGTAGGTTTTCGTTTGATTTCTAGTATCATGCATGACCTATTGTATATTAGTTTGCTTCATAAAACTTCTTTATATGAACTCCAGCGTCTACCAAGTACGTGGTTAACCACGGAATAAACAAAACAAACTGTAAACTGTGTACATATAATGTTAATTACTCACCCTAACGTTGTCATGGTAACAATTGTGTACCAAAAGGCTGCGGGGATACTAGTAAACAAGGTACCAGGGTTTCCTCTTTCGACAAAATAAATTAGAGATGAAAAGGTGACCATGACCAGAAAAAATGAGAATAATATTCCGCCAAGCTCTTTTGCAGCGTCCTTCATAGATCTCAACAGGTTCAAAAACCTTACCGAATGCCTGGCAAGCTTTGTAATGCGAAAAATTCTTAGAACTCGCAAAATAGTTAAGAAACTTTCAAGCCGTCGGTCGTTTGAATTGACAACTCGTGCTATTAAACTGACGTAGTAAGGTAATACTCCAATCAAATCCAAGACATTAGAAAGCTCTTTAGCAAACTTCCATCGATTTTCAACGGCGTAAAGTCGTGCAAAATATTCGAAAGTAAATATTATCACACAGAAAGAGTCAAGAACGAAAAAAACTTTTGGATTTAACTCAACGCATTTCATTTCTTCCTCACAGTCGATGGTTTCTGCATTTATAGTGCAAATGTTCAGTATTATCACTACTGCCAAAATGTAACTATACACGGAAGAACACAGTGAGAAATTTGGTTCCGTGAGAATTTTGTAAAGTTTTGCTCTGCGAGATGTCTCATAAGTTGTAATTCCAAAAATTCGCTCACCCAGATGATTGCTTAATTCCCTCTCACTGCTAGAGTAATGATTTGCTGTGGCTTTTTCCTCAAAATCTATTCCATCACAACAACAGTGAGAGACGTGTTCCTTGGGAATTCCAAAAAATGCCAGCTCATCTTTTACAGCCTCTTGGCAAACAGAATCTGCCAGGTGGAACAGGCCCGCTCGGTAGTACTCCACGACGTATTTGAACAATACTGGATCACGATCAAAGAAATATTCATTTCTTTCTTTGTCATAAAACTTCATTCGCTTGCTGCTCGAAAGAAGCGTGTCCGGATAAGCTTCGAGATTATTTTTGGGGATTTGATATTTCTGTCCCCCAACATTTACAGTGATTTTGTCCACGTGAGACTGGAGCGAAGGGAGAGACGTCAAACTTGCAGCTGTTAAGGTTCTGCCGGAGTTAAACAAAGCCTTTCGAATTAAAGGCTTTGAGGTGTTGTTAATTTTCGCTATTTTCTTTGGTGTCACCTTAACACAGCTCGCCATAGTTCTCTTCTACCACACAAGTAACGAGCTGCACCTGTTAAACAGCCAAACCAGCCCTCGCGAATGAATCTGATTGAGCCGGTTTTAATAGAAAATGACCTTTTCTCAATTTCGCTGTTAAATGGTTTCTGAGATAACGTTAAGATAAAACTGTTTATTTTTTTTTTGCGTTTCTGACCATATAGTCTTCTGATTTTTCTTGTTTTCGTCAAATGTGGCTTTTTCATCTTCTTGCCTTCGATGAGATTATACTCATTAAGTTGTCAGGCGTCAAGGATACCTTTCCTAGCTTCAAAGTTTTCTGCGAAAGTTAAGGAGTATAGAAATATAGTGAAGACTTACATTGATTCTCAGAAGTATTTCATGAAAGTCACATCTTTCCAAGCACGAAACGAAACAAAACTTCACGTCTATTTTATAGTATAATTGATTTTGCACGGCCTTATCAAAGTATCACGCCTCCAAAAATAACTTAAACCACAAAGTTAGTTGGTTTTGAATCATTTATTGAAATATCGGTAGAACTCAGTAAGTAAAACCTACTGAACCTCTGACTACTTGTAAATTGTAATTATTATTGCATGACCATAGCAGTTCATCGAGATTCTGTAAGGAAACATTTGTTCATCTCAAAGTTAAGAAAGGTTTGAGCCCTAGAGTAAAGCTGATCTTAAATAATGAATACAAACGATGAGGTTATTTCAAGACCATAAACCAATTTCAAGAATTTAATTAATAAGCAGCTGAAGATATCTCTCTCGAGCAATCTCAAGGTCTGCTTTTTTTTAACGTGTTATTTTTTAAATACTCTTTGAAGTGCATACATGCACTTGATTACTGCCTACTTAAACGAGTGTCTTTCCTGTTAAACGTCTTAATACAGGATCGGGTAAGAAATCAAATTTTAAAAGATTTCTAGAAATTTGTCTCAGTCTATAGTGTGGTCAAATTATCGTGATTTGTGTGCGCGATTAAAGCACGGAGATTTTAGTGAAATGAAACATTTATATTAGGCACAAATTGTGAAAAATGATCGGGCTTATGAAAGTCTGCAGTTGCTGTGTAAAACTAAAAGTCGTTTATTTGTTACTTTTAAAATTGTACTTAGTAATGTTACATTAAAAAAAGTAAATATCAGACAACCTGCTTAAAAATATTGCCAATAACATTTATATTTACATGAGGTACCTGGATTCAGCTGTAAGGCATGTTATGGAAAAAAAACTGGAGAAAAAATTCTACATAAAAATTATTGAATTGAGTTATCCACTAGCAAGTTTTTTTCTGCGTAATCACTGAATCTTTTTTCTTATTACAAACAATCCAGGAAAATCTATTCATGCAAAATTTAACGATTTAAATAATCCGAAAGATCCAAACTAAAATTTTCGTTTTTTAATTATTTAGAATTACCGTCATGTTAGACAAACTGGTGGTGCTGATTATGCTTCCTCAAACTGATAAATTTTAAAAAAGAATTTTTTTTTTCGATCGAGTTAATTTTTGTATGAGTGAGACCTGGATAAGTTTACGTCACTGTCATTGATTGCAGTTATGAACCCTGTGTTTGACAGCTGCCTAAACTGAGACTTTTTGGAAAACCATGCACATACAGAATTTCATTGCAGTGTGTACAACGGCATTAGTCTACGTAACCGAAGTTAGCAGGAAGGAAGGAAGAGGGGGGGAGGGGAGAGGCAGCTATACCTACCACAAACTTTTTCAGCGGCACCAGGAGCCGATAAGTAGGAGGAAGCAACTTCCATGTTCTAGTGTCACGGCCTGTTTACCAACCGACTTTAGACTCCTGTTGGGAAGCGCAAGTCTGGACCGCCAAAAACAACCTGGCGAAGAACGGTCCAAACCGAACTAAAGAAAATGGGTTTATCTTGGGGCGAAGCGCAAAAACTTGCCAGAGACTGTCGAAGTGGCGTCGCCGTGTCGCTGCCTTATTTCCCACCCGTGAGTAGTGATATGTGGGCTACAAAACCACATATTTTCCGAAAATTCTGTCAATCATGCCATGGCAACCGTCAAATCA
>JAOTRI020117090.1:10326-23105 GCA_028564885.2 Zoanthus sanctaehelenae | reverse complement strand
TGTAACAATTACATGTACTGTCATCTGCTGTAAAATACACAAAATTTTACATGTATTTCGAAATATCCCGTATCCCTGAAACCCCTTACAGGATCTCACATGTAATACCATTAAAATGACGTGTCTTGCATGTACAAATGTTCCGTTAAACTAAAAGTTGGGCATACATAAACACTGAAAGGCCTTTGAAATCGATGTTCACCCATAAAAAATATATTGCAGTTAAGAACAAATAAGAACATTTTGAGCCTCAAATTGTTGAAAAAAAATAAAAACATTGAGCCTAGGCAAAATTTTACTGGTTCTTGATAAAAAAAAAGTGTAGTTTCTTTAAGAATCTTAAAATTTAAAATTTATTCAAATTTTGAAACTGATTTCCTGCTGATGGGTATTTGTAAGATATTTTGAAAATAGAACGTCCTGAGAAAGGTCAACAGTTAATGATCAGCTACACAAACAAACACGCAGACTCAACGGAATATATATAATTATAAAATAAACAGAGTTTTAAAAGATTTAATACAAGAAACTGCAGACTTTGTTGCAATAAATATAAATTCGATAGTTGTGCAAAATGGTATAAATTAAAGAAAAATAGCTCGTCTCGGCTCCAGCAACTTAAACCAGCCTTGAGCTGTAAACAGGCTTCAGGCGCAAATTGTTGCAGTTCAGCAAATACTTTTCGAA
Source organism: Zoanthus sanctaehelenae (assembly GCA_028564885.2). Classification (NCBI taxonomy): domain Eukaryota; kingdom Metazoa; phylum Cnidaria; class Anthozoa; order Zoantharia; family Zoanthidae; genus Zoanthus; species Zoanthus sanctaehelenae. The sequence goes on along the minus strand of JAOTRI020117090.1, from coordinate 22,418 downwards.
ACCTTGTTTATATCTTGCAAAAATTTAGGAAAGTCTTAAGCAAAAATACTTGGCAGGGTGTTTGAAAAGCTTGCCTGATTTGTGATAATGATAGAAAGAAATATATAATTTCCAAAGCTTCCTTAGCTGCAGTGTATGCACATCACTCGAAATATTACAGTTAAATTTGCCTAACATAAATGTTGCTGTAATAGCCATGCAATCAAATTTTGTTTATTTACACCGAGAGTGAAGTCTATTACACGCATCTCTAAAACAAGAAATCCAACATCTCAGTTCCACAGTTTATCTCAGTGTTTCGTGTGGTCCTCTGCATTTAAAAGAATTTATAAAATTAAGCCTTACTTATATTCTGTAAAGGAAATAATGTTTTTTTAAAATTAATAAAAAAATAACAAAGATTCTGAATAAAAACTACTTGTCTGCTTGCTTATTTTCTTCAAAAAAGAATTATTTTGGCTTTCAGTTTCAAAAAACCTTAAACATTCATGAAGTGTTTTTTCAAATTTTCAAAAGCGTTTCTCGCTTACATACTTATTTTCATTAATTTCTTTCTTGAGCTATGTTGGATTGAGGAACTTCCCACTTCAATCCAGACTGAAATGTTTTCAACCACGTTTTCGTTAAAAAAATTGATTTTTTTGTCGTTTTGGTTCTACAGCTCCAACATTTTTTTTATAAGAAAACCTGATGCATGAGGAATACTGAATTTTCTTCGTTGATTAGAGATATGGTAGTAAAATTATTTTTTACGAGAGTATTCTTTGCTCGACTGCGCAACGTCAAACCGGTTTTTGATTCTCACATTACGATAATCTTGCATGAAAGTGAGATTCACTGCTCATGTGACCAGAGGTCTTCCCGTCTCTCTCTCCCCAATGCCTCTCCGACCTCTAGTATCCAGGGTAAGTACACGTGGTCTGTGGTGCAAACAGGTCACAATGCTCAAACTACGCATGCGTTTGTAAATTATGGAACCTCCTCCCCTTTCCCCCTCAAAAAGACAGGCAGCCCAATAACAAGCTACCAGCCCAACAGTCGATACCGGAAGGCCTCGCTTTGTTGAGATCGTCGCCATATTTGCGATACGTCTATTACATACTCGGTTCAAATACTCACTCTATCAATCGATCTTCTTCTCCACTTCCTTATTCGCGACGAACTTTCTTTCGAACATCATCAACAATGACTTTTCTTGAATCATAAATGTTACTTTATTCTGCTAATACTAAAAAATGTTTCATTTTAGGCTTCTTGAATGTGACAATCCGTAGTGAAGGATGTGATGATCCGAATTTATCCGGAGGAAATGGGACGGCCTTTATCTGGGTCAATGGAACCGACTACTCACTTCGTGGTCGAGGATTTAACCTAGCAGTTTTCAACATGACAACAGGCAAGCATATCAATAAGTTTTTATAAGAACGTAAACACATCCCTTTACAGAGGTATTTTTTATCACAACTTTAGATCAATTTAGATTTGAAAGTTCAAATTGCACGACATTTCCTAGAATTTCATAGGCAATCTTGTTTAGTGTTTTTCAACACAACCCTTCGTACCTTGTTGCTATGGTAACCAGGTTTTAGGAGGGTACTTTTTTCCAAAACTACGATGGCCAAAGACAAAAGATTTGTTTAATTTTCCACATAATGCGGAAAATTGTGTTGTATTCTAATCAAAAATTTTTTGCACACTGTTGTCGTGGCAACCAATTTATTGCCTATGAAATTGATTTAGATTATTTTTTGCAGTTATTTTCTGATTTTGATATATTTTATTGATGAAATGAAAGTTCTGTAAACTATACATGTTCATGTTGCAAGAAAAGGATAAAACTAAGGTTACAAAAACATTTTCAGCTTATTCATCGTTGATGAAGTCACGTGAATGTAACGTAATTCAGATTAGAAAACTCTTTTTTGCCTCATAAAACATGAAAGTGTTTTTACTCACATTCTGTTAAATGCTGATAACAATGTTATGAAAAGATTGAAAAATACCGGAAAAGAAACAGTTAAATGACCTCACCATTACGTCATGCAGCATTTTAATTGGATTATGAATTGCCATACAGTTCTGTCGTACCTTTGTAAATATTAGCATAGTCTCCCTATAAAGGATACACTGTGAATATCTACTTACGGAAAGTTATAGTTGACACAACTTTAAACACAGCATATTTTTGGATCATAACAGTTTAACTATAAGTCTTATCACATAAGAAAATATGTCATGAAGCTAAAGTCAATGTTTTAAAACATAGATACTGTTAACTTTTCATTCGAGAAGTTTAACCTAATTGAGTTAAACCAATGTTAAGCAAATACCAGTGACGCAAAATTAACGTTTCTTCACAAAAAGTGCTGGTTGAACAAATAATAAGGCAAAAATGGTCATGAAACACTAAAACAAAGTAACTGAAAGTTATCATTTAGTTGCAGTATATAATCCTTTGACAGGTCGGCACTTATTCTCCTTTCTACAGTTGGTTTCTATATCTTTTCTTATTTTTGGTTGTTTTAACTTCCCTAATATATTTGACGTTTTAACGAAAGCAAAAACGATGTGAGTGATGGTAAAACATTTAAAAATATTTTTAGAAACAAAAAATTTAAGTATACTTTAATGTTATTGAGATATTTATTATGGACGTTACCTGCTTGGAGTATTTTCTTTTGAATTAATATTTTGCTGCTGGTCTATCCTTCCTTAGGTGCTTTTATAAAAAGGAAGCACTTTGATACCCAGAAAGATAATCTTGCGGCTATTCAACTGAAGAGCTTCATAGCCAGTATTAGGCCCAAGTAAGTTTTTGTAAAATTAAGGAAATCTTTTTAGCCTTCAAAACTTATTTTAGCAGTTTCTCTGATTTGTTGTTTTTTTGTTATTTAGCACGGCCCGTCGATTCGGTGATCCGTATCTTTAGAAATATATAACAAAATGTGGAAGCTCCCTACAAGAGAGACGCTGTACTTCCGCTTGCAATTTAACGAGATGGTTATCCCGGACATCACAACGTCAAAAAGCCGCGCACATTCCAACTTTTTTTTAAAATTTGTTTCAAAAAGAACTAACTTCCTACAAATGATAATGTATGTTTTATTGTTTTTAAAAGTTGCTAATTTTGGTGCTTTATCCTTTTACGAGCCCAGTTGCGGTTTCCGTAGTGTTAAGCAGATGAGAGTCTTTGACTCCCCCAGCGGGACGGGACACTAATCCATCGCAGGTTATATTAGCTACCAGCAGACGCTGGTACTCGTTTATTTACTCCAGAAGGATGAAAGCCTTCCTTGGCTTAGGTCTGGTGATTTAAATCGTTCGGTATTATGGAAAACACGTGAGAACGTTTTCAGAAAAAACTTTGTTACGCATTTAAGTAAATTATTGTTGAAAGTTTTCGCCATGAAACATTTCTTAGTTGTGTTGTATAGTTTTTTCGGAGACATAGTTTTTTATACCCCTACAAATTTTGAGTTTCCTTATTATTATGTAAGGGGTCTTGACAAATCCTAGTAGCAAAATTTTGGCTTACTGACATACTCTTACTGTTCTTGTACTCCATGGTCTTATTAGAAAACGTTTACCAGATTAACCTAGTTGGTAAAGTTTGCCGGGTTCGATTCCTGGACGGACAAACGCTCGAGGAGAAGGTGCTTTCTTTGTTATAACATCGATATACGGTTAGACTTCGCGTTTTCTCGGATAAGAACATTAAACTGTAGGCCTAGTCATCCGACTCTATCGGAGGACGTAAAAAGGCCAACACACATCTGTCGTAAGGAGTTGGGTTGTAATTCACAGAAGCTGTTGTGTTGTCTGTCTCTTCTAACTTTCTTGAGTGCATTTGATAAATATATATTTGTAAGCCGCTGTATTCGACAAGTTTCTCAACTGTCAGCTCTGTAATTGTTTGTAAAGCGCATTTGAACAAATAATACATATATACAAGTACATATATAGGGTTAGTAACTGGTAGTGAGTTCAGTTTGTTTACGTATATACGAGTTAGCGATAAAATGACTAAATAATGGACGAGACAAAAGTCGAATACTTTATAAAATATTTCGAGTTCATTTTATTGCTCTCAAGTGGGTATGTATGTAAGCAAGCAACGAACTAAAATTAACTCACCCTTTTAATAAGCAACCTGAGTTCACTTGTTTGCTGTGCGCTTCTTACACAACAAACTTCAAGCAGAATTCGGGTTTGAAAGAAAATTGCTTGCGGAAATAGTCATTGACAATCAAATCATTTGCTATCATGGGGAACACAACTTATTGTACCTCGAGGAAGGAAGCACTCCTTACCTATTGCTGACTTTATCGATAAAACAAACCAAGCAATATAGATAGTGGAGAAATTTCAATTGGCGGTTTTCTTGATCTCTCTAAGGCATTTGATACTGTTGATCGTGAAATACTCCTCGAAAGTTCTTTACTTATGGAATTCATGGAAATGAATAGAATTGGTTATCTCTTGGATAGAGTACGCTGCGTACATTTAAATGGTTGTAATTTAGGATTTCTTCCGATAACTTGCGATGTCCCGGGTTCTATCCTTGGTCCAGATCTCATATTGTAGTATGTAAATGTGCTTAATAATATTCATAATGAATTCTATTCATTTAGTTATCAGTGTATGCATGAAGATGACTGAATCTGTTACATAGAGTAAAAATGGATCAACACTTGCTCTGGGACTTACAGATGGAAAACATTACTCGTAAAAAAATTGAATCAATAGGTATTCTTTATAAGTGCAGGCGTAAGCTTCCAACAAACTTAGTGGCTAACATTTATTATTGTTTTACCCTAATTACATTTCGTACCGTACACTGCCTTGGGGAAGTAATTATCAAACAAAGTTAAAACCAACTCATATTTTGCAGTATTTTATTTGCTGACATTAGAACTCCTCTCAAACCTCAATTCTGAAAGCTACAAATGTTGACAGGCTATGAAATGACTCGTATGCAACAAACAGAATTTATGTACAAACGTTTTAACAATTTATAGCCTAAAAGTGTCTTCGATTATTACATTCAATTATTAAAACATAAATATATTACTCTTCCCAAAGTGAATAAGAAACTCTACATACGGAGGAAAAATACAAATAATTGTAAATGTGATATTAAACACCAATTAAGCACCTAAAGTGCTGCTATGGGTAACATAAAAAAGCCTGTGGGCGAGCCCAAAAAGGCACTTATTTTACCATAAACCATGAATCAATATTGCATTTTTTAGATTCATCATCCATTCTTTCATTTTTTTTACAAGTTCAGTTTTGCTTTGTATCTTGATGCAAAAATTAATCTCAAATGTTTCATTAGCTTTTACCCATTTGATATAGTTTTTTTAAAAACGTTTCATCTAATTGTTAAAACAATTTAATTTAATGTTATTGAAAGGAAAAGGGCAACAAGTTTTTCCCTAGTTTATTCTACACTCTGTAAAATATGGAATCATGTGCAAATCATTAGAGACATTGCAAGTCAATTAATCAGGCAGTGACAATTTAATCTTTTTTCAAGACAACAATGTAGGCATTCTTGACTGCTCTTTGCCCATCAGCTGTTTGTACGGAGCGGAGGCAGACATTTTTGGGCTGGGCTGCATTAGCTCACTGTTATACTAAGAGTGGATTTTAAATTAGATATTGGCGGTGATATGAAGGAAAAGATGATGATGATGATGAAAATGATAAGGAGGAGGTGGAGGAGGAGGAGAAGAGAAGATGAGGGAGAGGAGAAGAAAGAAAAAAACTTACATGTCTTTGATGAAGTAGTAAAGCCCCGCGCAAACGGTTTCAACATTGGTTTCAACATCCATTCGATTTTATCGAACAACAATGTTGAAACCGTTTGCCACCCCCTTTTAAACATGTTGAAACATGTTGAAACGAAGTCGAAACGATGTGGAAAAAGTTTAAAAGAGTTTAAACTTTGCTTCAACATTCATTCGATTTTTTTTTGTTCTCGAAAATGTTGATGGTTGTTAAAACCGTTTGCGCGGGGCTTTCAACATTATCCTACACGCGCATGCGCAATATCTGTGTTTCTTGACAGGCGGTTACTAAGAAACAGAAACTTTTTGCTAAAATGGCGTCAGTGCTTTAAATGTGTACGAGGAGACTCAAATAAAAGAAACACAAGATGAATTTGGACAAGATGAGCACATCGAAGGGCTTGCCAGCAAGAAAACAACTACAGAAGAGAAAAAGTCAAAACAAGCCGAGAAGTGGATAAAGGATGAAGTTTCCCGTTTGATTGAAGAATAATTCGAAAAACGTCATTGTCTATGGAATGTTTTTGAAAAAGAATATTACAATCGAGCTAGAAAGGAGGGAAGAAACATATACAGAGCTTCAAGAAAAATCAAATATTTGCAAATATGAGATCAAATCAAAAATAGAGAGGCTTGGGACGCAACTCGGTCAAGAAGTCTGGCAATGCGATGCAAATGTTGTTTAAATCAATCAGCCGGCAGGTCGTCGCAGCCTGGTACTCAATACCAGACCTCTCACGCAATTTCGCAATCGAAACAAATTTTGAAACAGTTTGCCCACTCGGTGTTTAGCGTCATTCAACATTCTTATACATCGTTCGATAAAATCGAATGGATGTTGAAGTCAATATGTTGGAACCGTTTGCGCGGGGCTTAAAAGTAAAAGTAAAACTAGAAGGAGGAACAGGAGGAGGAGTTAGAGGAAAAGGAGGTGGAGGAAAATCCATGATTAGAAAAAAACATTGTTGTATTTATCTGTTTCTAGAAATTCATAACACCATAAGTTGTCCGAGCAAAATACTACTAAAAAATTCCCACACATGTGGGATGCTACTGAGATTACGTTTAGTTACTCCTTCATGTTATCTTGCACCACATCCCCCCCCCCTCCTTTCCAAGACCTTTACATCCTTTACCGCCGCCAGACATATTGTTTACTTGATAAGTTGTTTAGGATTGCTTTAGAATTCATGCTGCTTGATATTGCATGTTGAAAAAACAGTCTGAACTGCACTGGACTGGAATGGACTCAGTCCCCGTTATAAATCACGGGCTGGATTCAGTCCGCGTTTTAAATCACAGACTGGAGTCAGGCTACGTTTTAAAATAATTTTATAAAAAAGAAAAACACTTCAGACACACGTGATTATTATTTGAAAATAATATCAGCATACTTCAAAATAGTGTCTTGAAGTTTCAAGATTATAATTGGTTTTGTTTTTAAAATTTCAAAATGTTTTCTTTTGTGATTACCAAAATCAGACTATGCTACGTACTGATTTGTGAATACAATTTCTTTGAAAAAGAAACCTTGCTTGACCCGAGCCCTAAAACTTGTTTAACGTTTGGATTATATCAGATCTTAAAGTTGCTAATCAGTTCACTTAGCAAATAATTGATGATGATATATAAGCGATGTTATTTATTGAGCCCAAAAATTACTTAATTGTAGACTAAGAGTATGAGTTGCTCTGTAGAGAATGGCAACTGTTTTTTGTATTATCTGCGAAATTAACAGGCCATACATGACGGCAAGGATTGTCTGCTTTCCACATACGTTGAAAAATATTGTTTTATATCAGCACAAATGGCTAGAACTAATACAAAATATTTCAAACAGCATCACGTTTTAAAGCAATTTGTCTTGCTAGTCAAAGCCGAGCGCTTTATAAGATCTACGATTTATGGACTGCCTATCTTTTCCGCATACATAAAAACGTGAAAACACTTGTACGAAGCAAAATTGTTTATGAGGTAAAAATTGTTTCTTGGATTAAAGATATTTTTAAAAAAAGTTAAAAGTCATCAATGCCGGCTAATAGAAGACTAAAAGACTCTACAGACTTGACATTAATTGTCTAAATTTTGTATCGCTGTGTCGCGATCAACGCCATCATTAATTCCACAAATATCTATAGGAGTATTAAATTAAGACAACAAACTCATTCCTGCGAGAAAATATTAGAGCGGCTTCTTGCATGACGTTGTTTAGTTCAAATACTCGCGAAAGATCGAGAAAGTCGATTTTCCGAAACTTAGAATACGAAACTATTGTAGATATTCATATTTTCTTCAATGAGGAGGGGCAAAGTGCGGACGGAGAGCAATAGGAATCGATACTTGTTAAATCAAGGTCAAAAACCAGTTTTTATAAGGCGAAGAAAGTATTATAGGAAGGAGTCATTTGGTCAGAAGAGGTTATGGTTTATTGCAAACAGTAAAATGTTTTCGTGTAATTCTTTCGCCAGCTATCTGTAAATGAATTCTTTAAAGACTGATAACGCAGATATAAGGCGATCAAAAACGATAATTTTCAATAATTCCGACGCTAAATCAATTTAATTTCCGGGAGTATACTGAGTTTTCTTTTTTAATTTAAAAAGTTGATCGGTTAAAAAAAAGTAAAAAAATTATATCCCATGTATTTTTTCTTCGGCTTTAAAACTATAACATAAGGGGTGAGTCCGTGTTTTAAAACGTGGACCGGGTCCGTAATTTTAAACACGGACTGAGTCCAGTTCGTGATTTAAAACGCCGACTGAGTCAGTCCAGTCCAGTCTTTTTCAGTCCGTGTTTTACAACATGCTACTTAATATAGGATTATATGCGAGCCGTTGAAAACAATGTACTCAATGTTTAATTTAGTATTTGGCTCTTGCCAGTCTTGCCTTTTGGGGAGTTACGTGACACTCGTCAAGCAACTTGCGTCACCCAAATTGTTATATTTCTTACCCATTAGTTTAAGGAAACGAATGAGTTCGTGCAAAAAACAAGTAATACTAGAAATAAATAACCCACACACGATGCTCTTTATATGTTTATGACGTTTTGGCATTTTGGCAGCCATTTTTGCAGCCATTGCAACCGAATTTGGAGCTTTTTAGGTTTATAGTGTTTAAACTATTTGAAATAGAAAAATAAGGTTAAGTGTAGGAACAAGTTAACTCTTTTAGGGTTGTTTTCTCCACCTTCCACATTATTCTAGAATCTTTTTTTTTTGCAATAAATGTAACTAAATATTTTTGGTAAATAAATAATCTGTTCTTGTAGATGCATAGTTCTGGCTGCCGTACAAGGCAAGGCTTCTCAATATGGAGTTAAAGCTGCCATAGAACTTGAAGTGTTGGGTGCTTGGAGACCTAGTAAACTTGAATACCACGGATCTCTTGCTCTTGCGGGCTACTCAGGACCTGGCAGGCCTTCGTGGGTACATGACGTAATGAGTAGCAGAGGAAAAGGCCCAAGTGTGATTAATATCAGAATTCCTCTCGAATATCAGTACAATATAACAGGTAAAATTCACGAATAATTTGTTATGTTAAATGCAACGATTTATTTATGTTAATGTAATGTTTCTATATACTGTCATATAAGTGAATGGAAAAGTTTATATAGAGAGTATACACTAAAACTTAAGCTTAGCAAAACAAAAACATACACAAACTGTACCGTATTTACTCGATTGAGCGCAGAGGCGCTCTTTAAATTTTCAGAACTTGAGCTGCGGCGCACATTCGAGGGCGGCGCTCAATCGGAGGCGGCGCTCTTTAAAAAAGTCTTTTATTTGTGAATTGTAACAAGAATTTTTATCAATAAAATAGACAAGTTTTAAATGTCTTTGTCACTAAATAAACCCATTTTGACAGCGGAAAGTTTTTACACTTTTCACAAGCTTACAAAATATCAATGTCACTGTCCTCTTCATGATGCGAGACCAACTGTTGCCTCGTGACCATCGTTGGATATGCCTCCTCGACATCAGAAGACGAAAATTCGGCGCTCCATCATATTTACAACCATAGCCGTCGCTAACGAGTGCAGGGGGGAAAAGCAGCTTCCCCGCCCCCTTCCCCGTAAAACAATTTCTGTAACATTTTGAATCAAAGAAATACGGTATTTTTTGCTAGATTATTAGTATTATCTTAACGACAGAGCAACTCTAAATTGTTTGATAAACAATCATTGTAAATATGCTAAGATAAGGAAGCCAATCAGGGATCTCGAAAATAAATACCGGTCTCTTTCGCTGATACTAACCATTATTAGTAAAATCCAAATGACTAGTGGTCTATTATCAATGCTGCGTTCTTATTGGTTGAGCTACTACTAGGCTATTTGTTATAGCCCACTAGTAGCGAAAAGCACCGGCTTTGAAAACCAAAACAATAGCTTTAACTAGCGAAAGATGACAGTTGTCTCGATATATTTTTGACTAAAACAGTTATTCCTCTCGCCCTTATGGTCTCTGAGTCAATCGGCCTTCGGCCTCATGGGCTGTTGACTCAGAGCCCATTCGGGCTTGAGGAATAATTGTTAATTAAATCTTTTTTAAATTTTGGCCAAATTTAAGTTTCTTAAATATTCTTCCTAATTCTATCTCATTCACAAGCAATCACAGCGTAATCAATTTTTATGCTTGAGTGACTAAGGCGTGAATTTGATGAATTCAGGGTATTCAGTGATTGATGAACCCGGCAATAAGAGCATAGAGAAAGTACTGTTCAGTGTACCCCTTTGCTTCATTCCTTGATGCTCATCCAGCCTCGATTTCATGCAATTTTTCATTTATTTTTTTCTAACAATGAATTTCCTTTGTTTTTGAAAAAACTATTTTTAATATTTAGAGCTTAGATTTACCGATCTAGATATGAATTACCTAAATTAATAAGGTGTCACTTTTAAAATTGAACTGTCTAAAAATTTATCATGAAAGCGTAATACAGCCACAAATTGACTACTATGGTCACTAACATATGTATTTATAGTTTAAAAGTTAAATCCTATTGTGTTAAGTGGATGAGAAACTGTAACTCCCCTTGGACGGGACACTAATCCATCGCAGGTTAGCTCCCTGCAGACACTGGTACTCATTTACCTATCCCATAAGGATGGAAAGCTGAGTTGGCTTAGGCGGAAAAGAAGTTCACACAAATATTCGAATCTTGGCAAAGTACCTGGATCGAACTAGGGACCTTGGTGTTGGAAAGCAGTGATCTTACCAACTGCGCCAGCCACATCCACCCGTATTTATAGTTTAATCTATCATAAATACTAATCAGCTTTATTAATGTACAGCTCCCATGGTCAACTGTTTCATTCTTTTTCAGCCTCACTAACATGGCTAACAGCAATAAAACATGTTTGTGTTCATGACTTACATTACGCTTTTGTCACATTATGAAACTGGCCAGTATGAATAGAGGAAATACTGCTTTATCACTGGAATTTATATCTTTTTATCCGCCCCTGTCTGTAGTCCTAAAATATAATTATCACCAGCCCAAAATCAAATGTTTTGAGCATGAAAATTAAAGCGTTTGCTTGAGATTTAAAGTTAGGATATTCTAAAAGTAGACAGCGCGTTTCATTTTCTTTACTTTTTTCTTACTAACAGTGAACTCGAATTGTAATGACAGCTTTTTTTCTTTTTATCTATGGCATTTCCATCCAGCAAAATTGTTCAAATAGCCGGTGTTATCGCCAGCCGCTTGTTCATATTCACAACCCTAACTTCTTCTTTCAAACGTATAAAGTTCCCAGAAATTTACGAGCTCTCTTTTAAAGTTCATATAATAGTTGACTCTATCAGATAGCTATGAAGCTTTGTGTATCAAGAAATCTACCTATTTTCCAAACCTTTTTTATTAGTAAGTACTGCTGTTCACAGGAATCGTTGTAATTGCTTCTCATTGTTCATTGTTCACTTGCAGGTATTGTCAGAGCTGCAAGAGCAAGCAAGTAAGATTCTGTTCCATAAGTAAATGATTTAAATGATTCAAATGTTGATACCTTTTCACGTGCTATCCCTGATAATAAAACTTTAAAATAGAAGAGTAATGTTTGTGGGATGCGCCAGGAATAATAAAAAAAATTAGAAAAAAAGATTGAACAACCGTGCTAGTAGTTAACCTGAAGCCACTAATATGAGCACTAAGTTCACGTTAGTATCCATACTAGTAGTATAGTAAGAGTACCAATATCTTCTGTGTATAGATAGTACAAACGTGCTAGTAGTTAACCTGAAGCCACTGATAGTGAGCACTGAGATCACGTTAGTATCCATACTAGTAGTGTGGTAAG
>JAOTRI020117090.1:0-10226 GCA_028564885.2 Zoanthus sanctaehelenae | reverse complement strand
TCACGTTAGTATCCATACTAGTAGTGTGGTAAGAGTACCAATATCTTCTGTGTATAGATAGTACAACCGTGCTAGTAGTTAACCTGAAGCCACTGATAGTGAGCACTGAGATCACGTTAGTATCCATACTAGTAGTGTGGTAAGAGTACCAATATCTTCTGTGTATAGATAGTACAACCGTGCTAGTAGTTAACCTGAAGCCACTAATATGAGCACTGAGATCACGTTAGTATCCATACTAGTAGTGTGGTAAGAGTACCAATATATTCTGTGTATAGATAGTACAACCGTGCTAGTAGTTAACCCGAAGCCACTGATATGGGCACTAAGGTCGCGTTAGTATCTATACTGGTGCTGTGTAGTGTTTAAGAGCTCCTATATCTTCTATGTATAATCATATTTATAATCATATTTTTATTCTTAGTGTATTATATTTTCATGTTAAATTTTATATTTTATGTATTATCTTAATGTTTTATATTTTCATGTTATATTTTGTATATTTTCATTGAATATTTTATATTTTTTATGTAAAGCGCATCTGAACCTAAAGGAAAAAGCGCTATAGAAATATAATAATAATTATTATTAATCACGTACTCTTAAGGAAAGGGCATAGTTAAGCCTATTTCGACCCAAGCTCAAATATATCAGCAGTATTTGGGACCCAAGGAAAGATGTAGAGAACAACGGCAGTCACAAGATGGAGATGGTCCAGCGCAGAGTGGAGAGATGGGAGATGGTATTAGCAAAGACGTGTGGACTCGCGCCTACGATTAATATACAAGCTCGCAAACAATCTAATACCATTATCTCACAAGGAGCAGCTACGCCCGTCAATAAAGAGATCACGCCACATGCGCTCTTGTGGGTGGATTGATACGCCTGGCACCAACCCGCTATACAATAAATTTATGTATGGTGCAATTAGAGACTGATAAATTATAGAAAGAGTGTTTGGGGGAAAAAAGCTTCACTTTTCAGATTAGTTCTAAAGAGCTAGTTAGTTTTGTTGTTATATATAGTTCTTTCCAATCGACTTCCTATCGCCTCAACACAATTAACATTCAAAGACAAGGTTCTTACACCCTAATAAATTTATTAGTTACAACCCCAGCCAGACAAATACAAATAAAGCTTTTGGCCAAGGACAATACGTGAATGGAACAGTCTCCCTAGAATGTCACTGAAATGGGGGAAGAGGACTTTTGTAAAACAGTGTTTAACTATGTAGCTTAAGCATGTTTCCCTTTTGTATATTTTATGTTTTAGCTTTTGTTCATTAACTAATTATTTAATAATTAATTTATTAATGAATTGCAATTCATTTTAAAATTATCCTTTCGGGAAAACATTTTTATTCTTAGAAGTTGAACGGAACTAATCCAGCTTCCCTTGGACACACGCTGAAAATAACGCGCTAGTTTCCCGGAGAAATTCAGCTAATTAAAGAACTAGACGACGAGTTCTTACCCTTGACCAGGTCAAGGTATCATAGTGACGGTGGGAATTCATTTCAATGCACAGGTCTTGAGCTGGAAAACGCAATCACTTCTATATAATCTTACAAAAATTCAAAAAAGTGACATTAAGTGTGTTTGATATGTCCCAAAAACAGGGGATCCTGTGTATGAAACCACTGACTAGGATAGTATTGGTGTGAGAGAGTTAAGATGGCTGATATATAAGAAGTAGTTTCTTTTGTGTTTGTAATCCGCGTGTAGCTTTCTGATATAAGTCCAGCTATCGAAGAAGATAGTGGGATCTAAGATTGTTTCTTGAATACATTGAAACTTCCAAAAACCCTCGATTTCGAAAGCGCCGATCTATCACATGTGTAGCGAAAATGGAAAGACAAAATCAGTCTTTATTTGGATCTAGCGAGAAAAAAATGACAACTAACAAATGTAAATTTTTTTTTATATCTTATTGGCTCTAAGGACCGTGAAGTTTATTAAACAATGAAGTTTGAGACGCCTGATATGGAAAAAAACAATTGAGGAGCTGCTCAAGTTGTTCGATGAATAATGCAAATCAAAAAGAAATGACACAGTGAAGAGACAATTTTTTTTTTTATGAGAAATCAGGAGGCAGGTTAAGGTTTTGACAAATATCTTACAGATTTAAAAACATTAGAGAAAACCTGTGAATCCGGAACACTGTCAGATTCCCTCATCATAGATAAAATTGTTTGTGAAATCAATAGCTCGAGTCTCGAACCAAATCTAACCCTAAAGAGTTGTATTAACTTCTGCAGACCATCAAAATTGTCTAAAGAAAGAAACAAATCCCTTGGGAATACAGAGATGGTTAGACGGGAAATGGCAGCACACAACAAAACCCAACAAAAACTTGCTTGTATTGTGGAAAACAAAATGAAATAATAAAAGAACAATGTCCAGCGTATGGCAAGAGTTTCAACAGTTGAAAGCAACAGAATCTATTCGCAGCTTGTTGTGGAAACACACCCAGTAGCAACAGACGAATGCTTAAAGTTTGTCAATAGACCATGTTTGCATTGCGGATGCCACTACTTCAATGACAACGGACTCATTTTTAATGGTCTTAGCCTCATCATGATGTCAACCACTAAAATATTAAAACACAATAAAAAAAAGGTTTAACCCCATATTATAACCCATTTTAAAGCAGCAAAATAGTAGGTAGTCTGTTGTACACCTTTCCATTGTCTTCAAATTATACGTTTAAGTGTTTTCAATTAGCTAAAAAAACAAAACAAAAACAAAACACGCAAAAAGCGCCAAGTGAAATCCTTTTACGATGATGTAAGCAATTACGATATTGAATACTTAGAGGCTATTACGTTGACAGCACTTTCATAAGCAATCCACTCTGTTGAAGGAAATCACTGAAGGAAACTGTACGCTTCTATGATCATCAACGACACCAGTATCAAGTTCCAGTTGGATTCCGGTGCAACCTGCAACGTTATTACATCAAACTTTCTTCAAGCTACTGAACGAAATGCAGCAATTATTCAAACAAGCACAATAGATTCAATGTACAATGGCACAACTGTCAAGCCAGTTGGACACTGCAAAATCAACTTGATTACTCCAGGAACAAACACAAACATTCAGTCAATTTTGTAGTCGTTGACAAATCTACAACTCCAGTTGTTGGAAGCATGGCAATACAGCAAATGGAACTGATGAAAGTTCTACAGGAAATATTATGCAGTCTTCCCCATTTACAACAGAAGTGAAAAAAAATGGGAGCAGTAACAGAAGTCTCTCCTAAAACACTTTCCAGAAACATTTCAAAGAGTTGGATACATGCCAGGAGATCACCTCTGTGACGTCCGTTATACACCCATCGAAAAAGATCCTTTGCCTTTAAAAGATAAGCTACAGGTTGAACTTCACAAATCATAGAACCAATGTCAAAACAAATCCAGTATGTATCTATCATGGTTACAGCAAAACAAAAAAGTGCCAAATGGAGACATCCGGATATGCATTGACCCAAAGGACCTCAATAATGCATTGAAGCGAAGCCACTACTCCATCCCAACGATTGAAAATGTTCTACCACAGTTAACGATACTAAAGTCTTTAGCACTTTTGACTTGAAATGTGGGTTTTGGCAAGTAAAAGGCAAGGGAAAAGTCGTACGGATACAAATGCTTTTTGGTATTTCAACAGCACCAGAAGAATTTTAGGGGAGAACATAAGGCAGTGGAAAGACGATTTGGTGTGGTATCAGTACATGATGATATCTTATGGTACGGGAAAGGATAATTATGCAAAAGAAGAAGCTAAAGCCTATCGCGACAAGAGTATGAGAGCCCAACATAAAGAATGAAATATCACCTTAAACAAAGACAAGATTCAGTTTAATATGTCTCGAGTAAGTTTTCTTGATCACCCTCGTGACTGCCAATGGTGTACAAGCGGACCCCGAAAAAAGTACTTTCCATAACAGAAATGCCTAAACCAATAGATGTTAAAGGGGTGCGAAGGCTGCAGGCCTTTTAAATTGCGTTAGTACGTTCTTGCCACAGCTATGTGAAGTGTGTGAACCTATGCGGACCCTGACGTCGAAGGAACTGTTGTGGTTCTGGTTTGATGTTCATGACGAAGTGTTCAAAAAGATCAAAGAGCTTGTGTCACAACAACCAGTACTACGATATTATAATCCCAACGAAGAGCTTGTATTACAGTGACATGCCTCAGACAAGGGCCTAGTGCAGCCCTTCTGCAAATAGGGCAGCTTATCGCTTGTACTCGCAGAGCCCTTACACACTGTGAACTCGGATATGTGCCAATGGAGAAAGAAATGCTTGCAGTTGTCTACGAAACGGAAAAATCCATCATTACACATACGGACGAAAGGTTATTGTTCGCTCCAATCACAAACCATTTAAGTCAAAAACCAAAATACCTCTGCACAAGGCTACCGAAAGAATGCAGAGAAAGCTTCTACGACTGAAAGGCTAAGACATTACTCTCAAATATCAAAAAGAATAACAAATGCATTTGGCCGACGCACTTAGTAGGGCCTACCTCGGTAATAAACTCTCAAATGCGTTCACAAAAGAGTTGTCAGCAATTTCTGTTAGCGAATCAGCATAAGTTTCCAAAGAATGTCTAGATGATATAGGACAACATACCAAGAAAGATCCTGTTTTACAAGAGCTGGACAACGTAATTTACAGTGATTGGCCATATAAAAAGAACCATGCGAGGCCTTCGCTTCGTCCATATTTCCACTTTCATGACGAACTGACAAGTTACAAAAATATCGTTTACAGAGTAGAAAGAGTTGTCATTCCTATAGTGCTAAGAAAAGATATCTTTGCATAAACGGTTGCTTAAGAAGAGCCCAAGTTTCTCTCTATCGGCCAGGCATGGATGCACAGATCAAAGACTACAGTAAAACATGTCTAGCTACCGGTACAAAAGTGGAGAAAGAAGGAATGATTTCGAATGAGTTACCGAACCGCCCCTGGTGTAAAGTAGGTGTACATCTTTTTGACTTCACCCAAAAGGACTATCTAGCAACTGTTGACTTTTAAAATTTTATTGAGATTTTATTGTGAGAGACTTTCGCAAACAAAATTCCGAGTTATTATTCACAAGATAAAGGCACACTTTTCTCGATACAGCATCTTGGATATTCTCTCTGAGGAGTTTCAACATTTTGCAAAAAATGGGGTTTCAAGCAATAAATTTCATTCCAACGTTATCCTCTAAGTAACGTCTTAAAAAACAGTTAAACGTGTTATGAGGCGAGCGCAAATTATTCAAGGAGAAACCTAAGTAAGAAATAATCCGATAAAAGAAATTTTCATTTGGTAAATGCAGTTTTTAATGTGGCGACAAGCAAAATCACTCCTACCCACGGCGGATTTACTTCTCAAGCCAGAACTACTAAGTGAGAACATAATTAAAAAGAAAAATAGGTTGAAAACAAAACAAAGAAAATACTACAACTTGAAGAGTAGAGATCTTTCTCAATTAAAGACTGGGGATAAAGTGATGATGGAAGTTGAAGGAAAAATCATCAGTGGACCAAGACAGGAGTTGTCTCCCAGAATGAGCAAAGATCAAGGTCTTAAAATGTCAAAACAGAAGCAAGGAGAGTCTTTTAGAGAAATCGTAGACAACTCAAGTTGATCCCAACAACTTCGCTTACTGGTGATCAAGACGAATTGAACTATCCGTCAGTCATAGAACCACCACCAGTTTCTCAGTTAACAGAACGTCTAGTAAACTGGCAGCTGCTCCAAGAATTATATATGTACTTTTTCGTGGATTTTTTATTTAAATTTATTTCCTTTGTTTTGATTGGCATTAACTAGCTATACTTCAGCTCAATCATATGCACATGTTTTTTGATAAAAACATTGGCTATAATTATTTTTCTTTACTAGAACAACACAGTCTTAAATAGTAATATGCGCAAATGTAGAAAGAAAACTGGGCCTATAAGAGAATGATTTACTTAAACATAAAAATCGATGACAGGAAAGAACAATAAATTCTTCATGACCATAACCAAATACATTTGTTGAACAAAAAGTGATTACAAACAATAGCAAAATTAAGTATGTTTAGCAGCAGTTTACTGGGACTAATGCAGTTTCTCTTGACAACTATTTGATTAAAATATTGGGTTTAGCGATTTGTGTCGAATGTATTAAAACACATCTACACAAAATTTTAACAAAAATAAATCAATGCTTTTAAGGATCACCCTTCTAACAGTTACCAGTACAGAGTCTTACACTAGATAACGTATTCGTCCTGTTTGAGGAAGAAAACATCTATAAAAACGTTTGAAGTAAATAAAAGTGGACTACTTATCACGTTCTGTTTTCTAGAACAACATATTCTCCCAAAAACTTAAAGAATAATATGCGTAAAGGTCGAACCGACAATGAACCTATGAGAGAATGATTTATTTAAACATGTATATCGATGATAGGAAAGTACAACAACCTCTTCATGATCATCACCAAATACACTTGTTAAACAAAAAGTGCTTACAGAAGATAATTAAATTGAATATGTTTGCTGGGACTAATGCAGCTTCTCTTGAACACACGTTGGAAAGAACAAGCCAATATTTCCGAGAAAGTAGTTTAAAAGTGTTAGAGAACTGGAGAAGAAGCTCTGAACTTTTTTAATTTAAAGGAAACTAGCTCCGAGACTCTGACCATCAATTTAATACTTTCTGTCTTGTAATTAAAAACACAATCAGTGTTAAATGGCACTGTCATGAGCGATTTGGGACCTATCGGCAAATTAGCACATACAGAACTGCAGGATGATGACATTAGAATGATCCATAAATTATATCGGTACTTTTTTTTATTCATTTATAATTTCATTTCATTTCTTTTGGGACTGTTTAAATACACAATGTACGTTTAAGCTCACTGATCATATGTAATGTGACAAGTGATTGATTAAACTATTGGGTTTAGTGATATGTGTCGAATGTATTAAAACATATCTACACAAAATTATAAGAAAAACAAATAATTGTTTTTAAAAATCCCTCTCCTAACTTTTACCATTACAGAGTTTTACGCTTGATAACAATAAAAACGTTTGAAGTAAATAAAAGTCAACTACTTATCACGTTCTGTTTTCTAGAACAACACATATTCCTAAAGTTTTAAAAAGTGATATGCGTCAAGGTAGAACCAACAGTAGGCCTATACGAGAATGATTTACTTAAACATGTATATCGATGAGAGGAAAGTACAATAACATTATCATGATCATCACCGAAAACATTTGTTGAAGATAAAGCGCTTACAGCAGATAGTTAAATTGAATATCTTTACTAGGACTAATGCAGCTTCCCTTGAACACACGTTGGAAACAACAAGACAATATTTCCGAAAAATTAGTTTAAAAGTGTTAGAGAACTGGAGAACAAGCTCTGAACTTTTTAATTTAAAGAAAACTAGCTTCGTGACTCTGAACATCAATTTAATACTCTCTGTCTTGTAGTTAAAAACACAATCAGTGTTAAATGGCACTGTTATGAGTGACTTGGGACCTATCGGCAAATTAGCACATACAGAGCTGCAGGATGATGACATCAGAATGATCCATAACATATATCTGTAGTTTTTTCTTGATTTATAATTTCATTTCATTTCCTTTGGGACTGTTTAAATACACTAGGTACGCTGAAGCTCAACCATATGTGATAAGTAATTGATTAAAACTTTTGGGTTGAGCGATATGTGTTGAATGTATTAAAACATATGAACACAAAATTATAAGAAAAACGAAGTATTGTTTTTAAGGTTCCCTCTCCTAACTTTTACCATTACAGAGTTTTACGCTAGATAACGAATTCGTTATGTTTGAGAAAGAAAACCGCAATAAAAACGTTTGAAGTAAATAGAAGTCAACTACTTATCACGTTCTGTTTTCTAGAACAACATATTCTCCTAAAGTCTTAAAGAGTAATCTGCTCCAAGGTAGAACCAACAGTGGGCCTATACGAGAATGATTGACTTAAACACGTTTATCAATGGTAGGAAAGTAACACCAAATCTTCATGATCATCACCAAATACATTTGTTGAACAAAACGTACTTACAGCAGATAGTTAAATTGAATATGTTTACTAGGTATATGTAAGACCTCAACTTATCTCACAGATGAAGAGGGGCTAGAGTGAAGGAGATAATTACCACCAGCGACTATCACTTATCGATCACAGACATTAATGCGCCATTCTGGGTTGCGATTCATTAAATAATAAATACAATAACGAATAATGAGTCCAAATTTGGATGAGAAAATAAACTATCGATAGAATACTCACAGTATCTGTGGCTTTTCCAGCAAAACAAAAGCTTCGACAAAACATTTGCTGGGATTCCTCCATTTTGTTTTTGCACAATGCAAAACTTATAAACTAGGTTCTGGTCTCTTTTTCAAAACCGGAAACAAAACTTAGAGCGGAAGTAAGTTCTACACGCTCCCCTCCACTATGAAGTCTTTTCAAAACTAAACTACAAAATGTGAACTTGAAATCCTAACGTTACAATAACGAAGTTCGGTCATGTAATACAGTTTAACTAGCTACAAAGGTTCTTAGGATGGGTAATGGTTCCTCTTGTGGGCAAGGACTGCAGTTCCAAGAATTTCAGCAAATTTTCTTCCAACAGACACAGTTTCCTGATGTCTCTCTGTGCCACTCCTTCTGCTGTTTGAACAAGGACACGCCGGACAATTCGGTCACTGTCGGGATATGTCTGCTCAATGGGACCGTACCCTTGGGCCATTTACCGCGGGATACATTCTGGTTGGCTACGAGAACAAGATTCCCCTTTCTTAGATTTGGTTTCTGATCAAGCCATTTTTGTCTCTCTTGGAGAGTGGGCAAGTATTCTCTAATCCATCTCTGCCACAACCTGTTTGCTAGAAGCTGTACGTGTTTCCATCTCGTCCGGTACTGGTCCGCGCTTAAGAAATCGTCTGGTGTGACACAAGGATTCTGTCTAAGTAAAATGACTTGATTAGGTGTAAGTGCTTCAAGATCGTTGGAATCACTGGACACTGGAGTATTGGGTCTGTTGTTCATGATCTTTTCGACTTCTACCGAAAAAGTTGCTAAAGTTTCGTCATCTACCAGGCGTTCACCAATCATTGAATGTAGTATTCTTCGGATTGAACGAATGAGTCGTTCTCAAACTCCGCCTTGATGGCTTACTGCTGGAGGGTTGAATTTCCACTCGATGTCACGTTCGCATAGATCTCTTTGGATTCGATTCTTATCCCACGCCTTTAAAGCCTTCAGACATCCGACTCTGCTCCAGTAAAGTTTGAACCATTGTCACTATATATGATTCCTGGAGTTCTACTTCTGGCAACAAATTACAGTACTGCATTAACGAAGCTATCGGTTGTGAGATCGTGGGCCATTTCAACATGCACTGCACGGTATTTTAGGCAAGTGAAGATGCACCCAAAGAGTTTGATTAGTGTTGGGTTTCTCGACGCTGTTATTGTGACTGGTCCATGCTTTACGTAGAATGGACCAAAATAATGTAGTCCAACAGCTGCAAATGGATAAATAAGACGTTGGGTATCTGATGATACCCGTACTACAGGAAGTGGTGATGTTACTTGCGTTCCAATCCTTGCACTTTGACGTTTACATTCATGACATCGTCTAAGCACTCTTCTAACTGACGACACTCCTTTGACTATCCAGAATTGCTGCCTTGTACGCGCTAAAACTTGCTGAGCTCCTACGTGTCCGTTAGTCTGGTGAACAAGAAGAATAAATAGCTCTGTAACACGATGTTTTCATGGGATTATTATTGGATGCTTGGTATCTTGAGGTAATTCTGATTGACCAAGTCGTCCTCCAACACGTAAGAATCCTTCCGCTACAAATGGTTTCAAGGCTGCAAGCTTTCCCTTCCTCCTCACAGACTTGATTGGCGAACTTGCAAATTCAAATTCTTCAGGATAAGATTCTTGCTGCACGATATTCATAATCTGTCTTCTTGCTTCGTGCATGTCTGAGACTGACAAGGGTTGGTTTAGTTGATTAGTGCACTGAACATGATTGTCATGAGAACATAATTTGTATCACTTCTTGTACGCTCTAATTGTCCAAGCAACAGTTCGAACTAATTTGTTCCATGATGAGTAGCGTTCGAAAAGCGAATTCCAGAAGTCGTTTCTCACGACTGCTGTGTTCACTGTAAGTTTCTCTTTTCT
>JAOTRI020117079.1:0-12465 GCA_028564885.2 Zoanthus sanctaehelenae | reverse complement strand
CAGTATCAGTATCATTATCATTATCATTATTATTACCATTATCATTACCATTATCATCATCATCATTACCATCATCATTACCATTATCATCATCATCATCATCATCATCGTTATCATTATCATTACTATTATCATTATCATCATTATCATTTCCATTATTGATGCAGTCAATTATAGGCTTCTGATACAGTTCAACATCTGGTCATTAGTGTCTCTTTTTTTTGGGGGGGGGAGGGAGGTTGTGGCTGGCGCTGTCGGTATGATCTCTGCCCCTCGACCACAAGGTTTCTAAGTTCGATTTCACCGTCGTCCCGGGCAACATTTGAACTTCTTTCCCGTCCTAGGCAACTCAGCTTTCCATCCTTCCGGTCTAGCTAATTGAGTATCAGCGGGTTATTGGAATCTAGCCGGTGATAATTTTTAATTATTCACCTCCCCTGCGGTGATAATTGTTGATTATTTATTGCTTTCAATGTTGTAATTGTAACAAACTATATATATAAAAGAGAAATTGGCCCTCGTTTAAATGATCGCATCAGATGATTAATTTTATAACAAATGTAGAAACAATTTATCTAAACCTTCTCTCTGCATCTTGCTCGTTCCAATCTCTTCATTTCTAACTTTGTTGAAGTCGGTCAACTTTCTTCAGCTGGTCGAAATGAACACAATTTGCTCAGCACAAAAATAACCATCAACTAGTTGAGTGGTTGTTTGCTTTTCTTCAATCAGATTGTTTTAACACTCACTGATGGCCTATCAACCGAACGAGATAGGACTAAACAAGCTGTAATGAGAATAAAAAAGGATATCAGAGGTAATGAGTAGAATTATTTATATTCGATACATTTTACAACAGTATTCTATACTTAATTCATTATATATAGATTTCTTAATGGAAGGTCCTGCCTTACGGGATTTACGCACGAGTTGGTCTGTTAATACCGACCAGCGAGTGCGTAAATCCCGTACAAAAGGACTTTCCAGTGTGAAATTTGTTTATTTTATACATACTGAGATTTTTAAGAGTGTTTTTGAAAGATAAAATCAAGAAACCTGCCACAACTAAGCATAGTAGAGCAAACTTTAAAGAAATATTGCAAAGTTATATGTTGAAGTAGTAATAAAATATGTTCACCTTCAAAAAAGATTACCAAAGTAGACTTAGACTTAGTAGGCTTGAACGTTCAAAGTCTTCGCCGTCTTATCTTCGTACAACAATAATAAATTCATTGATTTAGCTGTTCAGCTAGAAAGGTTTGATTTGCTCCAGCTTTCTCTCTTCTCTTTTGCTTCTTAGAAACTCTTTCAGTAAGCCAACATCTCTTCGTGTTTTTGACAGAATATTTAACGGCCGAATGGACTATTCGGACTCAGAGGCCATAAGGGCGAGAGGAATAATTGTTTTAATAAGTCAAAAAAAATATCGCGGACAAAACATCTTTTTCTAGTTAATAGACTTTGATTTTATTTTTGCGTCAAAACATTACAAATATGGCCAGGCGTACTCACTAGACGAAACTTTGAAATCAGTCATTTAGCTCTTCTTTCTTCATCTCTTCTATCGGAGCTTCAAACCTTGTTTGGCTTGAAAACTATTCTGTAAAAAATAGTTACTTAATAGTTTGTCAAATAGTAGTTGCAAAAGGAATCAAATTTACGGTAACATTTGTCAACAGTTCAAATTCCTATTCCTATACCGTTAAATATCTTCATTCCATATTTAGTTGACTTCTTAGTAGATTTTGGTAGAGATTTATGTAATAATGAGCTCAAATACTCATCCGAAACTTCAGCAAAACGCGATTCAGCCGCCTTTGTTTTGGTTTACTAGGCCGGCACTTTTCGCTACTAGTAGGCTATAACAAATAGCCTACTAGTAACTCAACCAATTAGAACGCAGCATTGATAATAGCCTAATAGTTGGATTTTACTAAATTCTGTTAGTTTGCTCCTCAATGAAATAGTCGATGCTTTTATCAAGAGACACAAATCTAGTACCAATTGCTGCCATTACGATTGATCGTACGAGGAGTTGTGCAAAGCTGCCAGTTCGCAAAACCAGGAGCTTTTTGTGATTGACTGAAACGTTTTCTTCACATATAAAAACGTTGTTTCGCATCCCTAATTTATTAACAAACGCGCAAAATAATAAACACCTGAAAACAGGTTTTCAAACGGTAAAAATGCACTCGAAAATCTCAGTATCTATAAAATAAATATCCATTCTGCATTTTTCGTTAATTCCCGACATTATTAGTTCTCCATAAGTTGTACTATTTTGAGTTTGTAATCGCTTTGTTTTGATCTATCAATCAAATAGCAGAAAAAGCTGAGAAAGCCAATCAGAGTGCAGCAAAAAATGATGCACAAAGTGTAACATGATCAGGAAGTTTTTGATTCTGGATAGCCACAGATAACAAATTCAAAAAGTGGATGACATACCGTTTCTTAGATGAAAAAACGTTAATGAAAGGCTGACATTTGTAACACACATATTTGTCTCTTTCTTTGGCTTTTTAAAAAAGATTTAAGAATTGATATAATTAATTGGAAATTGATTGGATTGTAATTTTGGTCAGAAATCACTCGTGGTATGAGCTCACTTTCATCAAACACAAGTGGTATTTTTCATTAATAAACCAGTTTCGCATTCCTAGTTGCTGCTGATTTAAATGATTGCAGATTCCTTTTGCACAGTGTTAGCCTCAATATGAAGTCAAATATTTCTAAATGCCAATGTAGTCTTATACTTCTCACACCTGCGTGTATTGTTGAAGGTGTGACCTCTCGCTCTCTCACACTAATATTTTTGAGTATTTAACAAGAAAACGAGGCTAACACGCGCACATGTGTTAATGAAGGGGAAAATGTAAACAATGATCCGCCTATATAGCTAGAGAACACAAAACACTCTCAATATACAGTGCTTCAGTTTTTGTAACCTTATGAGAAACTGGCGCAGATATGCTAATGAAGAGAAAATGTAAACAAAAATCTGCCTATAGGTATATATGGATCGCGCGACAGCCACTATACCTGCTGCGATGCAACGTGTTTCAAGTTCGTTGGAGATTTTAGTGTCTCTCTATGAGCCAATGCGGTTTCTTTGGAGGTTTGTGCACTTCCGGGATCCATCTAAAATAAAGCAATATGGGCAATAAGACGCTCATCCCAGAACAAAATTTCAATTATCTCTGGAAAGCTAAAACTTTTTCTCAGGACTTTTCAAATTTAAGACCTTTTTAAGACTTTTTAATGCCAAAACACAAAAAATATAAGACCTATTTTATGAAATAGATTTTTAACAATGCACGCTCAACGGACAGGAAAAAAAAACATGAGTCGTTCGTCCAATCAAGTAGCACAAAACTCAGGTTAATATTCCAAAAATATATACAAAAGAGCAACTCCTATTCTTTTTTTCAAATTTAATGCCTTTTAAAACCTTGGGGAGCAATTTTACCAAATTTAAGACCTTTTTAAGGCCTTAAATTTGCAAAGAGACACATAATGACTTTTAATGACTTATAATGCCCTGCGGGAACCCTGTTTTTACAACCTCAGAGCTTCTAGGAGAAAATTGTACGTATGATTTCACAGTGCAAAACAAATAATCCTTAGGGCCTGATTACATGGAACGGGATAGGCCGTTTGAGTGGCCTGAAACACAGCCTTCAGCCAGGCACGGCTGCGAAGGTAGCAAGAGTATCGTATTTTTTTACAATGGAACTGCAAAAGTATTCCAGTTCAGAATACTAGTACCGCCTCCAAGTTACGAATACTAGTACACCCCCCCCCTCCCAGTTAAGAATGCTAATAAGCTTTCCTTCCCAGTATAGTAAGCTCTCCCCCTTAACTGTTAAGAAATCTAATATATTTTCCCATCCGAGTTGAAACTCAAAGTAAATATCCTCCTAATTAAGATCCGAGCAAATCCCAATAAGAGCAGGGCTTGAAATTGCGACTCACTGGTCGCCAATGCGACCAAAAATCAAGCGCTGGCGACTAGATTTGTAGTGCTTCACCTTTTTCTTTCAGCCGTTTAACCTCAAAAGCAAATCAACCCTGGTTTTGGATAAGAAATATGATTTATGCATACAGAAATGACAAAACTCTTCTGGCTCTTCGATCGCCATGTTTCTTAACCCTTTGACTCCTGAAATCCGCGCGGCAAATTTCCCTGTATTTCCTTGAGCAAAATAGCAGGTTGGAGATTTACTTTTGACTCAAAACACTTATGTGCAGTAGAATTTGAACAAGCGTCAACAGTAAACAAAAACAAAAATAATTTGTGGAAATGCTATGTTTTATATTTCTAAGTTTTTAAATGCAACAGTATTCTAACGTAGCATAATAATCCTTTCGTAAAATTCAATATCCAAAAAATTTGTAAAATTATCGCCATTTTATGCTAGCCGCAATAACTAAACAAAAATGTATATCACAACTTATGACTAAAAGAAAAACATAAAACTTTTATAAAATTAAAAACAAAAGAAAATGAAGATTTGAAAATTAAGTTTTTGCTGTTCTATGCCCAGAAAATAAGATTTAGTTCATGGATGTTTCTTCACAAAACATGTCGATTGCACAAATAGTTACCACTGGCATGCAAACATGAAAAGTTTTCTTTCGCTCTTTGGAAGGTTTTACCTGGAGATCTTGTTATAAATGAAAACAAAAATTGAGAATAAAGACATTTCCACATCTGGATAATCATTTTCAACATAACCCGACATCGACCCGACGTGGAGTTTTCAAATGCATCTCGAGTCTGGCAACTTTTAATTTCTCAAACATAACTCCATTTATAGCTCATCAATGTTATTCTTCAAATGTTGTGGCTAAAACTGTAATTCCAGAAGCAATTAAGTTAAAATATTACAAATCATTGTATAGAACTAATTGTTTTAAAAGTTAAATTCTGTTTGTGTTATCGCACCATTGAAGAATTTGTCTATAAACAAACTCCTTGTCGCCTTGTTTAATTTATATGCAAAAAAAAAAATTCTTTTGATTTCCGAAACCTCAAACTACAATGTGGTAGAGCAGGGCCTGGTAGCGATACATCTGTCGATCAAAATCGCAACGAAGCCTTGGCTTTTTTAGCTTTGAAAACATGGAAAACTGGTGATT
Source organism: Zoanthus sanctaehelenae (assembly GCA_028564885.2). Lineage (NCBI taxonomy): Eukaryota > Metazoa > Cnidaria > Anthozoa > Zoantharia > Zoanthidae > Zoanthus > Zoanthus sanctaehelenae. The sequence continues at coordinate 7,326 of JAOTRI020117079.1, read as the reverse complement.
GTTTGTGTTCAGGTTCGTCTATTTATGTAAGCTTTAGACTTGATGTTACATGGTAACTTAACAATGGCGGAGGAAACACTAGAAACGTGACTGAAGCTGCTTTCACATTGATTATCAAATTCTTTGTTTGCAACCACGTGGTTTACTGACGTTTTAAAATTTCGAAATATTCATTTCTTTCCCAAATAAGATTACAGCAATTAAAACAACAGCTCTGGGATAATTTTTGGAGCAAAAGAGCAATTCTTAACGGAGTTATTAGCGAACAAAAATTCTGAATATTTAGTGTAAAATGTATGGCGGCGCCATGTTGGAGGACCTTGACATATCCTCCAAATTGGCCGCCACAATTTCAAAGCGTTAATTTAAACATAAGATTGAAACATCTCCTTATATTTCACTATATAAATGTCAAATATATACGTTTTTATGAGTTTTTAAAAAGCGTAACTACGATAATGAGCGTCTTGCAAAGCAACGAAGAACTTTGACCAAATTTAAAATTTTTACAAAATAAAATTGAAATATAACTCTAATCTTTGTTTTCTTAAACATATCAAATAATACAGTTGATAGAATTCAAACTTAAGACCTATGGCGTCACATGAAAACAAAGAATTCGTAATGCGTAATGATATGTTTTACGAGCTCTTCCTTTAAAGTTTTACAATCTCTTAGAAGCTTACCTGTACATATAAATTTATTTAGGATTATGACGAAGATTGTATGTATACATGATCGTCAGGAAATTGAAAAAGAAAACAAAAGTTAAGATCTGGCGACCAAAAGTTTTGGATTAGTCGCCAACTGGCGCCTTACAGAGAATGTTAATTTCAAGCCCTGAAAAGTAAAAAAAAATTCTAGATAATCCTTCTACCAGATAAGAAAGTTAAAAAAACATATCTCTCCCTTTTAAGAATCTTAAGTACTAAAACTCACTCACCTTAACCGCAGAGAGATTGTAACCACCAACTGAAAGAAAATACAATACTATTTATTGATTGATTGATTGAGTGGGAGAATCGTTTAGGGAAATAAAGAGCTTAATAAACAGGAGAACTGACAACGACAGTTATTCAAAATATAAATTATTTCTTGGCGAAATTTTACGTTTTAGATAACCAATTTATTGTATTATCTTTCAAGGCTCTGTATAGGAATCGCGAACTTAAAAGGTAAGTAGCAAGTTGGGGCCTAAAAACCAAGTAAAGATTGTCAAATGATTTAAAGGAATTTCACATTGCCGACTACAATTGGATCCAAAAATTTTTTTGCGGTGTTATTGTAAATCGCAACTGATAGTTACACAGATAGTCTGCTTTCGACTCAAATGCGCATTCTCATTGGCTAAATTGAGATGACTTGGATGAGCTCAAATCAACTGTAAATTGTTCAACCTTGCTGTTCTTATCTTATCTTATTTTATCTTATGAACATTTAGGAACTTGGTGAAGTTCTAAGGAGTAGAGATAACAGGACTCAAGGTCCCTTACAAGGATCTCATTCCGCTGGGCCTACGGTTTAACGTCCTTATCCGAGAAGACGCGAAAGACTAACCATTTGCAGATGTTGGAGCAAAGGAAGCACTTTCTCCTCAATTATTTAAGATCCTGAGTGTTGGTCCGGCCGGGAATCGAACCCGAGACCTCCCGCACGATAGACTGGCACCTTACCAACTAGGCTAACCAGGCTAACCGGGTATATCAGAAAATATCTGGATTGGACCGTCCACACGTACCCAAAATGTTATCGGATTCAAAAATTTCCACTCTGGATAGCGGATTCAAAGATTTCCGAATTTGCTTACGACTTGATGGAATACGAACTAAGATTGAGTTTCAATAGGGCAAAATATATTTCATTCATTTTCTTTCTATGCAAAAAAACGCACCTGCGCTATGAAAATGAACTTAAAGTCTATCATTTATTTGAATATTATTAATAGTAAAACACTTCATCCATACAAATCAATACTAAAGAAACTCAAAACAGCTTGTTGTAATAACAGTTTGCACTAGGTTTTCCGGAGCGGAAAATCTTTCGATGACGGGAACAACAGAAGAATTACTCAATAGTCATATTCATGCTGAACAGAAAGACAACTGCTGAGACAGCACTTATGCGTAGAATGCCTATTTTTCTAGCAATCATCCACGCGTAGTATGCCTATTAATCTAGTGGTTACCCTCGCGTAGTATGCCTATTGTTCTAGTGGATACCCTCGCGTAGTATGCCTATTGTTCTAGTGGATGCCCTCGCGTAGTATGCCTATTGTTCTAGCGGACACCCATGCCTAGTATGCTTGCAATAACTCGCCATGTGCACTACTCCAATTTGCCGATGAACCACTCTGCCTAACGCCACATACATCTTTAACGAACTCCTTTTGACTGCAGTTTCAGTGCAGTTCTTAGCCCACCTCCGATTGGCACAATGATCATTACACTACACTCTTACAAACACTCGAGATTTGTATCGCTTGAATACTATCCTCGTACGGCTCTATAATGCTGCCGCCTCGCCAGCCTCACCAGCCTCGCATATTCGCTCGACTAGCTCTTTGGAAACTGTATCCATTACTTTAGTATTTTTGCTTCTTACCTTGTTTGAGGGACAAAGTTGTACCATAAGTAGGATTATCCGCGTCAAGCACAGCCTTAGAATCACGGTTGTCCTGAGGTACCACAGGGTCGGTGAGTGCTGTTTTCAGTTCTTCGGTTTGGTTTTCACTCTGAGCTCCCGCTCCATAAGTCTTGTTTGTGAATTCAATTGGTTTTTGATTTTTCCTTGAACTGAAAATGAGTTACATCTTGTTATAGATTTTTGTTGTAAAGAAGTTTAATGCGCTTAAACAGTACATTTAGATGAAGTAAACAGTACAGAAAAGAAACTGTATATGTAATTCTGATATTTTCTTGTTCGTTACCGCAAAATCAACATTAATTAATGAGAGATAAAAGATAACGTTGTAATTTGCAAAAAAAGAATGCTTGAGAGTTGCAAGACCTCAGACGCTTCGAATCCATAGTTATAGGCATGCAATAACCTTTAGTCATGGAAATTTTTATAAAAAATAAAAGCATGTTCCAATTATCTCCTTGTGCTATTACTGTGGGACGGTCCTATACTTTTCGTATGTTAAATAATCAGTGGTTTGCCGCGGGAAACGCATTTTATAACAAAGTGCTCAAGCTTTTTTACACAAATAGAAACAAAACTTCTTTACCAATATATATAAAAGAGAAGTAGAATCATAATCTTATACAACAATACTGTACAATACAATAGATCAAAAAGAAACATAAAATATATAAAAAAGAAGTAGAATCATAATCTAATACAACAATACTGTACCACACAGTATATAATATGATACAACAGAACATAAAGAAACATACCAATATACATAAAAAAGAAGTAGTATCATAATCTAATACAATAATACTGTACAATACAATATATAATGATACAAAAGAAGAAAACGAAACATAACAATATATATATAAAAAAGAATCATAATCTAATACAACAATACTGTACAATACAATATATAATTTGATACAACAGAACATAAAGAAACATAATGCAATGTTATACAACACAATACATTGGAAATAAAATAAAAATCTTCTAAACAGCACAGTAATAAAGTTTGCAGTACAAAACATTAAAACGAAATACAAACACTAGCTGTACATGACAATGATGAGGGATATATTACAAATAAAGAATGAAATGCAGCTACTGATAAAATGATCTGTGAATCACCCAATATAATAACACGCCATACATTAAGGTTAGTTAGTTTCACTTTGGGTTAACAGAGTATAAACCTACTAACACCTATCTAACAAGTATCTTACATTTTGATTGGCTACTGTACTAGTGGTCTATTTGTTATAGCATACTAGTAGAGAATAACTTGCCGATCAAAATAGTAATGAGCCCCGTTTTACTATATTGTAGAGGACTTCATCGATAATTTACTTTGTCCATCCTTTTTTGACCGATTAGTAGGTTTATACTAAAACAATTAGACCTTTTGATCTCATGGACTAAGTTTTCGACAGGAAGGGGTACGCAGCTTCCTTTGATTTTGCCGCTTTTTTCGTTACTATGATATACCCCGAGTTGAATAACTGTCAATCAAAAACGTTTCGTGCCGCTAATGCGAAATAACCTCAAAATTTACTTTCTATTCAGTTAACGATCGCCGTATTGAATATAATATGACGAAAACGGACGAGGATTCTATCTTAGAAATTGTTATAATGTCTAAACAGCGTTACTTGATGCTTGTTTCTTGTTAGAAAAATGTATTATGGAGGTGAATTCCATTCATTTCATGGGTTTGACACTTTGGACATGGTATTGAGGAAGCAGCTAATTCTTTTACTTGTCGTGGAACGTTAAAAGAAATCGAGTCTTAATTTCCAGAACAGTAATAGTCGTAGGACTTGTATTTTGGCTTCCGGGAATACTAAGTTTACGGTGAGCTATTTGTGTTACAAGTGTTTGTTGTCTCAGAGCTGCCAAATGTTGTATAATGTGGTCTCCATCCATTCGTATTCGCCGCTTTCTTGCGATGTCAAATTTGAATTTCGCTCAAGATTATTCTTTCTGCTAATATCTATAATTTTTAATTCGACTTGTAAATGGCTAGAGCACCTCAGTCTAAAATTTTGCATTATCTATATGAACTTCATGTTTTCAAGCACAAGCTTAGTATTTTGCTTTTATACAACGTAAACTTATGTAAAATATACTTTTTGTAGTTTAACTTGTTCATAAAGTAAAAGTTTTATTGAAAAAAGGAAACAAACAAAATAAATAAACAAGGACTTTGTAAAATTTTCTTTATGCAAAGTAACTTCCCGGAAATTAGGTTCAAGATGCTTTCAACCATGAAAATGACCTCAAGCGTACCGTTTGCAAACTGACAGTTTTCACAGTTTTATACAGAACTGAGGAAGATTAATTTTTTGATAGGAAATAGTTATTGTTTTTTTGTCAATTTCTAATTGACATTGGCTGTGATGCAAAAGATCTTATCGCCATGTTGGATTCTTGAATTTTTAATTAGCAACATGAGTTGCTTGACAGCTCACCAGCTGAGCAGTGAATATAGTGACTCGGGTCCAGGCCTTGCTGCGTACCCCCCTTCCCTGGTTTTCAAATAGCCTATTCAGCATAAATCTTCATGGGCTATTAACTCATGGTCCATTTATTCTCAGTGAGGTCTAATTAACGTTGTTAATTATACATTCTTTGGGAGCCAAAAGATCAACGAGTTTACGCATTGACAAATCCCTCTCAATACGTCCGATTGTTACAGATATATTAAATCGGTTAATAAAATTAGTGTAGCACGCAAATCATGTTGCTTTCACTCGTTTTGTTAGTATTTTAGCTGTTAATCTGGTTAGAGCAAATTGGTTAACATTCGAAGGTTACTGAATAATGAGCAAGCGCTGGATCCGTTCTCGCCTTTTTTGCTCTTTGATGACTTTCCCGTTTGATATATCTGGCATTGAATCCAAACATCTATCACCGTCTTCTTCTTCTGTCCAATCAAAACTTCTGAGGTAAAGAGTTTCAAACTTGCTGGCAGGTGAAGATACATTTCTAGAAATGAGCACGGGTTATAACGTTTACCGTTTTGCTTATCTTACATTTTATTGCTTAATTTATCAGTTTAACATTGCAGACGACAATTTGAACGGATTATCAATTATTAAGAGAACTAGCGTAATGAAAACTGGTCAAGGAAAAGCAGAATTCAAAAATTTGTGAACTGCAGAACTTCCAGTTGTAGGACATGGTTTCACGTTAGGCTATGTTTATGGGGGTTTGTCAGATTAAATATTATATTATGATTTGAGTTTGGAGTCGTTTAGAACCCTGTTACCACTTAGAACTGCATGTGTCGAGACATTATGGCGAAAGAGTAATTGGTTCCAAAAATTTGCTCGAGCAGAAAACTATAGCTATACCAGAGAAAATGGGAATTTTGGTTCTCAGAAATCAAGAGAAATTAAATTTAACCACCATAAAGCATAATTTTGATATCTATATTAAAATAAAGTTATATAATTAACAGTGCAGTATGTTTTTCTTTACCATGAATGCATGTGTTTGTATAGTTTCCTTCGTGACGACTCAGGCAGCGGCTGCGAAGGAGACTGGTGTTTGTATAGATTTATATAACTTATATTACACAGTAATGAAAACAATTTTTTTAAAAGCTGTTTTTTCAAATTGTTATCCTTCTACGTCGTGACAGTATGGAAGACAAATAACCACGTCTTTATTAACCTGCCATACATTAACATAGACGAAGAAATAGTCAAAATTCTTTTCATTACGGATCTTTGCTTTGTCTGTGTGTGTATTTCAAATAAAGGTCACTTTCCCAGTTATAAGTTATAAATCAATAAAACAGTATCGCAGCATACTAATTATTTACGGTAACTACATATCATTCAACTGATAGTTGCAAATAGCAAGCCTTTGGCCAGCAAGTAACGACTTAAAAGACAGCAATAAAGTCAAATACTTTATCATCATCATCATCATCATCATCATCATCATCATCATCATCATCATCATCATTATATTTTATTATTAAAAGATAATTATCAAGACACAAGAGATTCAGGATGGTATAGTGGTCATTAGTCGTGCCTACCACCTCAGCGAGCAGGTATCGATTCCTGCGTTTGGCACGTGGGCTGAGATTTGTTGATCTCAATTTGATTCCGAGGGATTTTCTCCGGGTACTCCGGCTTTCCTCCCTCAGCAAACTCGACTTTCACGCCAATATCTAAGCCGTTAAGCGTTTAAACATTAGCCTTTGGCTCGGAAAAATAGGCAACCACCTCCTTCGCAATTGACGTTATAATAAGATCATCATCATCATCATTATTATTACAGTTACTGTATTCTTACTTCAATGCCATGTGAGGTGAATCCGTTTCTTCGCCGTTCATTTCCAAAGTTTCGTACATGCCTCCATCTTTCGGTATGAACACTCGACTGTTTTTCCGGCCACTATCCTTGACACTGTGAAAAACGAAACATTTGAAGACATGTACTAAGATATCAAATATTGCTTGATTTTCATAATAAACTATTCTTCATTTAATACTTAGAATGACGTGGTTGGCACAGTTGGTAAGATCTCTGCTTTCCAGCCTCAAGGTCCCAAGTTCAATCCCGGCGCTTTGCCGAGATTCAAATATTTGTGTGACCTTCTTTTTCGCCTAAGCCAACTCAGCTTTCCATCCTCCCGGGGTAGGTAAATGATTACCAGCGTCTGCTGGGAGC